>JAJIBD010004460.1:65000-202958 GCA_021461705.1 Cryptotis parvus | reverse complement strand
AATGATGGGACTACATAGAATATAAAATGAAAGTGCTCAGTAAATACTATTTAAAGGACCTTATTCTAATATTTTCTACCAAATACTGAATTTTACTTAATCCTAATTTTCCATCCTATTTCAGGTTCTGAGACTCACAGACATGGGGCAGAGCTGCTACTCGCTCTCCCTGTGCCCAGATGCTCATGGGGTGCCCAGGAGGGATGGTGGGTTCTAGCCCTGGCCCACCACCCCAGCAGAGCCTCACAAGCCAGACGACCCCCTCTCCATGACGGCCTCCATTTTCCACATCTGGACTTCCCCCTCGTCAGAACTGCACCCAGCAGACCAGCCTATTACAGCCTAGCTCACCACGGCTGCTTGTGGCAGTGGTTCATCAATAAATGCTGGATTTAGAGATGACTACAAGAGTATGCTACCGCATGGCAGAGCCTGGCAAGCAACCCTTATCGTATTCGATATGCCAAATACCAGTAACAATTTTAGACCTCATTCCCATGACATGATGGAATGGTTTGAGGCTCTTTATGTTCCTGGAGCAAGCAGGTACCCTTGGGCTCTACTAGCATGAGACAGGACATATGGAGATGTTACTGGTGCCCGCTGAGCCAATTGATGATGAATGGGAACAAAGTGATACAGTGATACAGTGATTTCAAGTTGTAGATACAACTTTTCCCAATATGCCCAAAGCATCATTTTATAATATGTGCTACTTTGATATGTGGAACTGAGATCAAGTACCTGGAGACTACAGAGAAGACTTTACCATTCATCAAGTCCTGTTCTCCTTTCCTAATCAAAAGATGCATCATTCCTTTATAAACCTTACCTCTTTCCATAATAAAAAATCCACCTTTTTTGATGACCTAGAAGAACACAGTTGAGTTGTAGCATGCAAGTCGAAGTTTATTAGTGAACATATACTTTCAAAGACTCTCATCATTTCACATTTGATAAAGATGACATCACTCATTTCTCAGACTCTCTCCTCTCTTGATACTCAAGTTCCTCTGCCCAGATTAGATTCTCCTGGTTCACTCCATTTTCCTTTAGACTTTATAGGAAGATGTGTGTATGGTGTGTGTGTTTGTGTGTGTGTGCATGTGTGTGTGCTTTAAAAGTTGAGCTCTATTTCTCAACATGCTGGAGAGATAGTACAGTGGGCAATGCACAGGGCTGATGTAAGCTTCTAGTCCCATCACACCATATGATCACCCAAGCACCACTAGGAGTGATTCCTAGAACTACAGTTAAGTGCTGATCAAAGCTGGGTGTGTCCCTATGTTAAACATTTAAATATTTAAAATAAATCTGTTGTTTTATTTATTTTTCTAAATCATCTGATATAATATGTTCATCCATCCAGCTCTGACGAAAATCTATGAGCTGGGATAAATCTTTCATGTGTGCACATAATTTTAAAGCATTTAACAGTTTATTTAGAGTATAGATTTTTAAAATAGGTGGACTCCATATTGGGTTTCATGACGAAATGGGAGGCTGAGACGGATATCTTAAATGTTTTAATTTTGGATTTTACTTATTGTTATGTTTTAGAAAAAAATAAGGGGGTTGGGGGGGCTACATCTGGTGATGCTCAGAAGTTACTATTGGCTTTATACTCAGGAATTACTCCCAATGGTGCTTGGAAGACTATATGGGATGCCAGAGATCAAACCCAGTCGGCTCACGAGCAGGGCAAGTGCCTCACCCACTGTACTATTGCCCCAGCGCCCAAAATATTTCTTGATATACATCACAATATACCTCAATCATTTAATCACTGATCTTGTACCAGTTTTGGAATTATTTAATTTTATTTCTTTCTAAAGGAAAGAATAGCTTATTATTAAATATATTCTACATAAATACCTTCATATTAAGCCTTAAAGTAAATATTTTCCTGCATTCTAACACTAGAAATATTTTCCAGTCCTACTGTATCATATTTCATCCTTCAATAATGTTAAAACCATCATTTCCAAAATTTGTAAACTTAATTCTCTAAAATTAAGACACTTCTGGAAAAATTGCTGAAGTTAGCAGTTAGGCCAGCTTAGGGAACAAAAATGTATCTGAGGATTTATAAGAGTAATGTGTAACTTTAAACAAATAATCTTTTAGTTTTATATTAATACATCACATGCATACAAGCAAAAACACATGCATGTGAGATAGTTTTACTATTTTAAGAATTGCAATATGGCTAGTTCTTTCTCTAATAAATAGTCCCTGTGATTCATAAAGCTAGAAAAGGAAAAAAAACCTAAATTTATGTCTCACAATGTCACAAGTATGTTAAAGCATAATCACGATCACGATCACAATCTTCCCATTCATCATCTATTTGCTAGAGCGGGCACCAGTAATATTTCCATATGTTCTGTCTCATGCCAGTAGAGCCAAGGGCATCGGCTTGCTACAGGAACATAAAGAGCCTCAAACAATTATATTAGGTCATTATGGGAATGACCTAATATAATTGTTACTGATATTTGGCATATCAAATACAACACGAGCAGCTTGCCAGGCTTGCCGTGCAGGAGGCATACTCTTTTAAACACCTCCAAATAAAGCATTTATTGATGAACCCGCGCAGCTGCAAGCGACCAAGCAAGCCGGGCTGTGATGGGTGTTCTGTTGGGTAGAGTTCTGACGAGAGGGAAGTCCAAATGTGGAAAATGGTGGTGCCCGTGGAGTGGGGAAGGGTCGTCTGGCTTGTTGTGAGGCTCTGCTGGGGTGGTGGGCCAGGGCTAAACCTGCCATGCCTCCCGACTGCATCACGAACAGCTGGGCACAGGGAGAGCAAGGAACAGCTCTGCCCCATGTCTGAGAGTCTCTGGACCAGCATACCTGGACCGGATTGACGAAAAAACTGCTGCAGGGTGGGTGTCAATGATCCGGGCTGTGATGGGCTGGTCTGCTGGGTGGAGTTCTGACGAGAGGGAAGTCCAAATGTGGAAAAATGGCGGTGCCCGTGGAGTGGGGAAGAGTCGTCTGGCTTGTTGTGAGGCTCTGCCGGGTGGTGGGCCAGGGCTAGAACGCCGCCATGCCTCTCAACTGCCTCATGAGCGGCTGGGCACAGGGAGAGCAAGTAGCAGCTCTGCCCCATGTCTGAGAGTCTCTGGACCAGCCAGAGACATAATGCTGGCAGCTATTTCTTAGCTCAAAATTAAGCTAAGCTCTTCAAACACTTACAAGGGATCTTCCCAAAGTGGTAAATTTGGGCAAGTTCATATACCAAGACTCCAGGGAAAACAGAAACAATGAAAGAAATATCTCAAGCTGTAATATCATCTGCCAACCAACATTTTTTCTTTCATTTAAAATGGAAAAAGAGAAGCATCACATTTCTTTTCTTATTATTCTCGAATTCCATTGTAGAAAGCAATAATATAACAGGAACTTAGATATTTCAAGTAGTGGTCTCATTAAAATAACATTTGGGATGGATAAAAGTTTCCAAAAAGGCAACTATCACAATCTATGAAGACAATATTCATATAATGTAGAGGGATAGAGGTACTGTTTTTATTTTTGTTCACAGTAGAGCAAAGCCGTACACTAAGATAAGGTAAACAATGAGGAATATTCCCAGAGAACCACAAATGTGGAATTTAAGACATTGTTTTCATACCATATCCTGGCACTTTTCAGGAATATAAAAGAATAAATATAACCTTTTTGCAAAAATACTAATACCACTGTCACTGTTTTTAAGCCTGTCAGGACAAAACAGTTTCCCCTTTGATAACAGTATCATCAACTACAAATCTCGAAGAACACTGATGAAATGATTTTTTAAATGTATTCATACTATGAAGATCTATTGAACTATTCAGTTAAAAACATCTTGAGTTAAAAACACAAATGCTTATTTTCATCCAGAAATGTTTATAAATTATTTTGCAATTTGACCCAGGAGTATGTTTGTGAGTCTCAATAGATTTAAACAGGGAAATCAAGAGATGGCACAGGGGTTAAGGTGATTCTTGGGCCAATCCCAGCTTGATTTCTCATACCATGCATGGTTTCCTGAGCACCATGAGAAGTGATCCCTGAACACAGAAGAATGGGAAGGAATGGTCTAACAACATGCCCCCACTGGCAATAAAAAGAAAGGCAAAAAGAAGGGATGGAGGAAGAAAAGAAGGAGGGAGGGAGGGAGGCAGGGAGGGAGAAAAGAATAAAGGAAGGAAAGAAGGAAGGAAGAAAGGAAGGAAGGAAGGAAGGAAGGAAGGAAGGAAGGAAGGAAGGAAGGAAGGAGAAGGAAGGAAGGAAGAAGGAAGGAAGGAAGGAGGGAGGGAGGAAGGGAGGAAGGAAGTAAGGAGAAGAAAATAAGGAGGGAAGGAAAGAGAAGGAAGGAGAAGGAAGGAAGGTAGGAAGGAAGGAAGGAGAAGGAAGGAAGGAGAAGGAATGAAGGAGAAGTAAGGAAGGAAGGGAGGAAGGCAGGCAGGAAGGAAGGAAGGAAGGAAGGAAGGAAGGAAGGAAGAAGGAGGAAGGAAGGAGAAGGAATGAAGGAGAAGTAAGGAAGGAAGGAGGGAAGGATGGAGGGAAGGAAGGAAGGAAAGAAATAGGGAAGGAAGGAGGGAAGGAAGGAAGAAGGAAGGAGAAGAAAGAAAGAAAAGAAAGGAAGAAGGAAGGAAGGAGGGAAGGAAGGAGAAGGAAGGAGAGAAGGAAGGAAGGAAGGAAGGAAGGAAGGAGAAGGAAGGAAGAAGGAATGGAGAAGTAAGGAAGGAAGGGAGGAAGGAAGGAGAAGAAAGGAAGGAGGGAAGGAAGGAGAAGGAAGGAAGGAAGGAGAAGGAAAGAAGGAAGGAAGGAAGGAAGGAAGGAAGGAAGGAAGGAAGGAAGGAAGGAAGGAAGGAAGGAAGGAGAAGGAAGGAAGGAGAAGCAATCAAGGAGAAGTAAGGAAGGAAGGAGGGAAGGATGGAGGGAAGGAAGGAAGTAAAGAAGGAGGGAAGGAAGGAGGGAAGGAAGGAAGAAGGAAGGAAGAAAGGAAGGAAGGAAGGCAGAAGGAAGGAAGGAAGAAGGAAGGAAGGAAGGAAGGAAGGAAGGAAGGAAGGAAGGAAGGAAGGAAGGAAGGAAGGAAGGAAGGAAGGAAGGAAGGAAAGAAGAAGGAAGGAAGGATGGAAGGAAGAAGGAAGGAGGGAAGGAAAGAAGGAAGGAAGGAAGGATGGAAGGAAGAAGGAAGGAGGGAAGGAAGGAAGGACAGAAGGAAGGAAGAATGAAAAGAAAAACAGGAATATTATACAAAATCTTTTAACAGGTTCTCTCAAAAACTGTCAAGGTCTGCATGGCATAAATATATATGTACATATTATGATACCAATATCCAAGGTCAAGTGAAGCATATATCGGGAGGTCTTGTCAAAGGTGGAAATTATCACAAACGTGTGGGAGTCAGAGTTTAGGTAAGACAGAAAATGGAACAGGGTGCTAATAATAGTCAAGGGTACTAATGCCAACCTAGAACTGAGCATTAAATAGAGGCAAAAGGATTCACATGACAACCTTTTAATGTATGTTCTGTAATCCATAGTCTGGAAGGGAAGGAAAAGAGAAAGAGAGAGAAAGGCAAAGAAATAAAGAACCTGCCATGGAGCAGGGCTGGGGAAGGGGGAGGGAACCGGGACGTTGGTGGTGGGAGATGGGCACTGGTGGAGGGACGGGTGCTGAAACACTGTATGACCAAAACCCAAACATGAACTTTTTAATTGTATATCTTTTTATTTGTATGGAGATGGGCACTGGTGGAGGGACGGGTGCTGAAACACTGTATGACCAAAACCCAAACATGAACTTTTTAATTGTATATCTTTTTATTTGTATGGAGATGGGCACTGGTGGAGGGACGCGTGCTGAAACACTGTATGACCAAAACCCAAACATGCTTTTTAATTGTATATCTTTTTATTTGTATATCTCACGGTGGTATAATAAAATACTTAAAAAATAAGGAAAGTGAGAATGTGTCACATAAAAAGCATAAGGATAAATGATGAGTAAGTTATGGTGTGGTGTATTATTCCATGTTAGAAATAGAAATTGTTTCATGATATTTAAGTTTGTCTTGTTGTTGGAAGTATACACAATAAATTTTTATCACTTAGATTTTTAATTTTAGAACTCTTCTTGACTTGCTACAAACAAAAATGGCATGTCCTGGAAATAATTAAGATAACAGTGACTTAAAGTAGCAATCATTATCAAATTGTCTTTAAAATTTACTTGAATAACATCAAAAAGACAAGCTAGAACTTTAGAAAAGGAAAGCAAAACTGACAGCACAATGTGCAGAGCAAATATTTTATGAAATATATGTTTATATAGATAAGAAAATATTCCTTTAGAGAAAAATGAGAATCTTAGTGATTTTTGTTTTAGTGATTTTGGTGTGAAACAACACTTGGGGTTCTTAAGGGCCAGAGCTGGTGGTTTTTAAGGGATTATGATGTGCAGGGATAAAACATTGGGCTGCATTGTACTCTAACTAAGCCACCTTCCAGGTACCATTAGTGTACCATTTCACAGAGGTATTTCTGTGAGAACTGTGTTTAAGATTTGACACAGTAAAAAGAAATTAGACTCAGTAAATTTGACTCTGAAAAGGTAAAAGAGGAAAGCATATATAATTTTAGAGCAACTTAGAGGAAAGCATGTAAACCGCCAAATGTTCTGAATGACACTTTATTGCATCACAGTTTGTTCCTGAGGATGATTCTGAGGGAATGTTTGACTTTCTATAAGTAAGGCAGTTTGTTCTATTAGTGATAAAAAGTGCATGATGGAATATATCTATAATCATTAGTATTAATTGCAAAAGTATTGGTATAAAATCTTTGTAAGAGACAACAAAATAGATAATAAATATTTGAGATATTTTAGTTCATACTATACTTAAATTTACTGGAGAAAAATAGAATGAGCCAAACTTTCCTGGATTGAGTCTCCATCCTAGTTAATGAAAATATCAATATAAAACTCAGTGAAATTAATTACATAATAATTAATGACTGGTCAGAGGTGAAAAAAATAATCTCATTCTTTATCAAATATCAATACAAATGGTTTTGTAGGAGCTGGGTGGGACAAAGTATGCAATATTAGGCATGAATACATGAAATAAAATGCTGTTGAGTCTATATCTTTAAGAAGCTCTTAGATATAACAAAGGCCCATTTCTTCCTCCAATGATTGAGCATAGTCAACATAAAGAAAACAAGCAATTTTTCTATTCAAGTTAGTTCAATTATTCTTTATACCTGTTTTGTTATATGGATGGAATCATGGCATGAAACACAAATGGAATTACTCAATCCTTGACCTGTGCAAATTGTCAAATAAACTTTGCAAACACTACAGAATGCTGAAATAGGCACTGTCTCTGTTTCTGGCTTTTTCCAGGGAAGGTCAGGCCCCCTTCACAAGAGGATTAAAAGTATAGAATAGGAGGTCAACATTCTACAATTTTAAGTTTTGGAGTAAAAGCAGAAAAAGAAATCCTTTATGAGCTTAGGGAAATTGGAGTATACTCCAAACACTTTGAGTTTCTCAAGCTATATTTTAGAAAATCGATAGCTATATCAGATAGTACTATACTAAGAAAATTTTCAAAAACATTTATGGATTTCTATATTTTTCAATAGAGAGCTTTGATTTTAAGTTTTTGTCCCAATGATGTAATACATTGATTTTTCTTCCCATTGTTCAGAAGGCTCTTTTCTTTTTATAATAACATGCTATAAGGATTCCATCAATTCAGAGGGAATATTGTGAATATAGAAAACATTGGCCACAAAAAATAGTCACTCTAAAAATATTAAATATTATAAATGTTTTGTGGCTAGAGTCTATTGGTTTAATACTCATAAAGTATTTTGTGTTTGTAAGAAAGTACTTTAGATTCTCCATTATTCTAGTACCAACAGCAACCAAAATATAAGTTACATAGAGTTTATTTTTGTTTTAGTGAAGTAAAAGTTTTTTTTTCTTTTTTTTGGGTCACACCTGGCAATGCTCAGGGGTTACTCCTGGCTCTGCACTCAGGAATTACTCCTGGCAGTGCTCGGGGGACCATATGGGAGGCCGGGGACTGAACCCGGGCTGGCACAGGCCGGCTGCATGCAAGGCAAATGCCCTACCCACTGAACTATCGCTCCGACCCCAAGTAAAATAGTTTTATTAAAATAAATTTAGAGAGTTGTGAGGGGAGATAAAGAAAGAGGCATATCATTGAGAAAAGACATAGGCTTTATACGAGTGGCAAAAGTCAAGAAAGAGTATAAACTAAAGAAAAAATTTTGCTCTAAGACCTGCCCTTCTGGTCATTAGGTAACAACTGCAAGTTTCATGTAATTTCAGGGCAATAAAATTAATTTTGATTTATGATTTTAAGACGGTGTAATTCAGATACTCTGATTAAAATAAAAAAGAAAGAAAATTTGCATATACAACCTCAGTCTTCTGCCCTTCACTTGATCATTTGACTTCCCGTTGATCATCGATTTGCTTGAGCAGGCACCAGTAACATCTAAATACGTCCTATCACATGCTAGATAGCCCAAGGGCACCTGCCTGATCCAGGAACATGAAAAGCCTCAAACCATTCCATCAAAACATGGGAATGAGGTCTATAATTGTTACTGGTATTTGGCATATCAAATACGACACAGGTAGCTTGCCAGGCTCTGCCATGAGGGTGTGGATACTCTAGTAGTCAACTCTAATTTCAAGCATTTATTGATGAACTGCGTGGCCGCTTTGTGGCCACATGAGCCGGGCTGTGATCAGCTCTTCTGCTGGGTGGAGCTCTGAGGAGAGGGGAGTCTGAATGTGGAAAATGCTGGCCCTCATGATGTGGGGGTTCCTCTGGCTCCTTGCGAGTCTTTGCTAGGGTGGCGAGCCAGGGTTAGAACCTATCTGCCCTTAGCCTTTCATAATAAGCCCAGAACTAGACCACTGATCTTTGGGACTTATCACTACACCGTTATTACCAACACCGAAAGGATTTTATCTAAGCTCTGCAGTTCCCCATCTCACATCTTTGATTTCGTTCTGTTACATGTGAGGCACTGTTTAAAGAAAACATGAAAAAGGCCTGGAGTTCTCAGCCTAGAGAAACTTGTGGTTGCCAGCTTTCCCACAAAAAGAGATCTTTAAGAAGTCAGTAAAGGGCCATTTGGTGGATCATGCCTAGTGATTCCTGACTTTATTTCACCTTCTCCTCATGAAGCACAAAATTCCTATTAACTTATATGCCTCCTAGCACAAATATACACAAGTATTTTTGTAGTCCTTATATGCACAACTAATTTTTCACCCCTTAGTCATATTTAGTGATGCCCTATGCATATTCCTCTCTTTAGTTATCTTGCTCCTTATAAAGTCTACATCCCCAAATCCTTTGCATGACCCTCTCCCTTGAGAGTGCTCAACCAATGCCTCAGATTGCTAATAAATCTCTCCACTGTTTTCTACAGCTCTATCTGGAAACTGTTTCTCTGACAATACAGCCCTGTCTCTGCATCTCTTCATCACTGTGACTGTGCTTCTGTGAACTCTAATTGTAATTTTTTCTTTTGCTGCAGTAGCGACTACACATTATAACTTAGTCTCCTGTTTTATTTCCATCAGGAAGACAAAGAACCTGGTTGTTCTGCTTGGAGACTGCTTTCACATCTTTTTCTGAACTCAAAAGAATCTGACCCAAGTCAAGGCTAAGTTCCATGGCTGGGAACTCAAAGACTCAGGGTTGCATGAGTTAATTTTCAGCAGAGTAGATTAGGTGGATTTATGTCTGGCGTTAGGACAACCCTGTAGAAACAGCAGGACATTTACTGTGCTTAGCAGCTCTAACCAGGACCTCCCCTTTCACTGCTATAAAACTATACTAGTTTATACTATACTAGTAAAAACTATATTAGTCTCTTAATAGTCTATCATAGTACTATAATAGTACTGTAGCAACAGTACTATTTTCTCATGACCAAAGAGATTGGTATAGTTTTTACTAACTGTAGTCTGCTATGATCCTAATCACTGTTGTTGAATATTTTCAATCTTTTAAAAGGGGTGTAGTTTGAAGAAAGTATATTATATGCAATAGCCACAGCCAACTCAGTATATTCCAAAACCTGGATTATGTTCCCATAGAACAAAACAGGAAAATAATGAACTTAATGAAAATTAAAATACAATTTATAACGTTTTGGAGAATAAAATGAAAACAATACTTAAAAAATTAAAGAGGGACCATAGTGATAGCACACCAGGTAAGACATTTGCCTTGCATGTGGCCCACCTGGTTTTAGAACACAGTACCTGATATAGTCCCACCAAACCTGCCAAGAGTATCTTGGAGGGTAGAGCCAGGAGTAACCCCTGGGCACAATGTGTGCCCGAAAACAAAACAAAATAAATGAATAAAATAAAAATCCTAGTACCAGGCTTTTACATTAGAAAAACTGAAACATTCAAAACATTAATCAATGGATCAATTATGTTTCAACTGATCAAGAAACTCAGGCTACTTGACAGGTGTGTGTGTGTGTGTGGATCCTTGCGTCTCCGCGGACCAAATCAGGCCCAGGGAAAAGCAGAACTTCCATCAATGGGAACCAAGGCAAACTGCCTTGGTTTCACCGCAGACCCTTGGGCCCTGAACTCCCGGGAACATCTTCAATCTCCCCCACAGGTGTCTGTGTGATCCTTGCGTCTCCGGCTTACCAAATCAGGCCCAGGGAAAAGCGGAACTTCCATCAATGGGAACCAAGGCAAACTGCCTTGGTTTTACCCCGGACCCCTTTGGGCCCTGCGCTTTTGGGAACATATGCAATCTCCCACACAGGTGTGTGTGTGATCGTTGCGTCTCCACAGACATAATCAGCACCAGGTAACAGGCCAGAACCCTAAACCCACATCCCCAAAACTCAAAATCGGGCAGACGCTACCTATTACTACCTATCTTGCATTAGGTACCAGTGAACCTTTGTTCCTATATCCTTGCCACCCACGCAAACTCTGCAAACAACCCAGACACCTACTAACTGTACTATCTAATAATCAAAAAACTCACATTTGAAACGTACAATAGTCATAATGGTAAAAGCAACACAAAATTCCATCAAGCTCTGTGAGTGAAGTCACTAGTCCAGATGAGCCAAGCAATACCAAAGAGTCGTATAACCTCTCTGATAAGGAATTACAGAAAGAATTGTTAAGGATGCATAAGGAACTCAAAGAAGCAATGGAATGCAAAATCAATAAAATACAAGGGGATATGAGAGAAGAAGTGAGGAAAATGGAAATGACAGATATTAAAAATGAGGTAAATGAAATAAAAAACACAGTGGAAGGCCATCATAGCAGAATAATACCTACTGAAGAAAGAATTAGTGATCTCGAAGACGAGTTCCAAAGATTCTCTACACAACACCAGAAAATAGAAAAAAGACTCACAATTACCAAAAAGACAACAAGAGATAATAGTGATGAATCCAGTAGAAACAACATATGGATCATTGGGGTCCCAGAAGGGCAAGAAGAAAACCCTGATGAAGAAGAAACTGTCAAAGCCATAATTGCTGAGAGTTCCCGAAACTAAAGAAAACTTGCCTCAAGATCCAGGAGGCCCGTAGGATACCAGCTAAAAGAAACCCCAACAAGAATACTCCAAGACACATCTTAACTAAAATGACAAAAACTATAGATAGAGACAGAATAATGAAAGCAGGAAGATCAAAGAAGGAAATCACATACAAAGGAACATCCCTAAGATTTACAGCAGACTTCTCAGATGAAACACTCTGAGCCTGAAAACAATGGTGGGATATTGTGAAAAGGCTCAAAGAACTGCAGGCCTCACCAAGAATTCTTTACCCAGCCAGACTCACATTCATATATGAAGGAAAGATACACAGCTTCATGGACAAGCAACAGGTGAGAAACTTCATGGACTCACAACCAACTTTAAAAGAAGGACTGAAGGGTCTACTGTAATACGACCAAACCCAAAAGCACGACAAGCACAAAAAAGAAAGATGGCAAAAATCCGATGACAATAATCTCTCTCACTGTCAATGGTCTAAATGCACAAATTAAGAGACACAGAGTGACAAAATGGATTAAAAAATTTGAACCCAACATTCTGCTCTCTACAAGAAACTCATCTGAATAATCAGAACAAACACAGACTCAAAATCAAAGGTTGGAAGACATTTCTCCATGCAAACAACTCCTCCAAAAAGGCTGGTGTGGCCATATTAGTATCAGATAATATAGACTTCAGGCTGAAAAAGGTTAGAAGGGACAACGAAGGCCATTTCTTATTACTTAAGGGGTATGTACACCAGGAAGAAATTACACTGCTAAACATATATGCACGCAATGAGGGGCAAGTAAAATACATAAAACAACTGCTAAGAGATGTCAAAGAAGACATAAACAGGAGCACAACAATAGTTGAAGACTTCAACACTGCTCTATCAATGATGGATAGATCAACAAGTCTGAAACTCACCAAGGAAATATTGGCCCTGAAGGAAGAAATGGAAGAAAAAGCACTAGTGGATACATACAGGGCTATTCATGCCAAAAAAAGGTGAATACACATTTTTCTCTAGTGCACATGGAACATTCTCCAAGTTAGACCACATGCTGAGCCATAAAGCATACCTCAATAAAATAAAAAAGATAGAAATTGTGTCAGCTATCTTTTCAGACTATGATGCACTGAAAATGGAAGTTAACCGTACACAGAAACAGGGAGTCAAACCAAAAACCTGGAAACTGAACAGCTCACTCCTGAACAACAAATGGGTCATAGAAGAAAGCAAACAGGAAATCCAAAAATTTCTGGAAACAAATGAAAATGAAGACACCAACTATAAAAACTTGTGGGACATGGCAAAAGCCGTGTTAAGAGGGAAGTTTGTAGCTCTGCAAGCATTCATCAGGAAACAAGAAAGTGCCCACATAAATAACCTGACTACACAGCTGAAGACATTAGAAAAGGACCAACAAAAGCAGCCCAACCCAGGCAGAGAAAAGGAAATAATAAAACTTAGAGAGGAAATCAATGAGTTGGAAACCAAAAACACAATCCAAAAGATTAATGAAACCAAGAGCTGGTTCATTGAAAAAATAAACAAGATTGACAAACCATTGGCAAGACTTGTAAGGACAGGGAAAGAGAGAACCCAAATAAACAGAATCAGAAATAAAAAGGGTGACATCACAACAGAAACCACAGAAATCCAAAAGATCATCAGAGATACTTTGAGAGTCAGTATTCTTGAAACATGAGAATCTAGAAGAAATGGATCAATTCCTGAAGTCCTATAACCTCCCACGACTGAAACAAGAAGACCTCCAATACCTGAATAAGCCTATCACCATAGAGGAAATCAAACAGCAACTAAAAGTCTGCCCAATCACAAAAGCCCAGGTCCAGACAGATTCACTAGTGAACTCTACCACCCCTTTAAGGAGGACCTATTGCCAGTCCTTTTCAAGCTCTTCCAGGAAATAGAAGAAACAGAAACACTCCCAAACAGCTTCTACGAGGCACATATCACCCTGATACCCAAAGCAGGGAGAGACAACACAAAGAAAGAAAACTACAGACCAATATCCCTGATGAACATGGATGCTAAGATCTTCAACAAAATACTAGCAAACAGAATCCAAAGACTCATCAAGAAGATTATACATCATGACCAAGTAGGATTCATCCCAGGAATGCAAGGATGGTTCAACATTCGCAAGTCAATCAACATAATACATATCAATAAAAGAAAAAATAAAAACCATATGATCCTATCAATAGACGCAGCGAAAGCATTTGACAGGATCCAGCACCCGTTCATGATTACAACCCTCCAGAAAATGGGAATTGAAGGGACTTTCCTCAAGATAATTACAGCCATCTACCAAAAGCCCACAGCGAGCATCATTCTCAATGGGGAAAAGTTGAAAGCCTTCCCCCTGAGATCAGGGACCATACAAGGTTGCCCACTCTCACCTCTTTTTATTCAATATAGTACTGGAAGTACTTGCCGTAGCAATCAGAGAAGAAAAAGGACATCAAGGGCATCCATATAGGGAAGGAAGAAGTCAATTATCATTATTTTCAGATGACATGATATTATACCTAGAGAACCCTAAACTCTTTACCAAAAAACTCATAGAAACAATAGACGCATATAATAGAGTGGCAGGATACAAACTCAACACCCAAATGTCGGTGGCTTTCCTATATATAAATAATGAAAGAGAAGAAAGGGATATTAAGGAAACAATTCCATTCATAATTGTGCCACAGAAAATCAAATACCTAGGAATCAACTTACCCAAGTGTGTAAAGGACCTGTAGAAAGAAAACTACAAGACACTGCTCCAAGAGATAAAAGAGGACACAAGGAAATGGAAACATATTCCCTGCTCATGGATGGGGAGAATCAACATTGTCATAATGGTAATACTCCCTAGAGCTCTGTACCGATTCAATGCAGTCCCTATAAGGATACCCATGACATTCCTCAAAGAAATTGACCAAACGCTCCTGAAATTTGTATGGAACAATTAACTCCCAAGGATAGCTAAAGCAATCCTCGGGAAAAAGTAGATGGGAGGCATCACCTTACCCAACTTCAAACTGTACTACAAGGCAGTAGTAATTAAAACAGCATGGTATTGGAATAAAAACAGACCTGTGGACCTATAAATAGAATTGAGTATCCTGACACCCAACCTCAAACACATGGTCATTTAATATTTGATAAATGTGCAACGAGTCTAAAATGGGGTAAAGAAAGCCTCTTCAACACGTGCTGTTGGGAAAACTGGGCAGCGACATGTAAAAAAATGAATTTGGACCTGTGTCTAACATCATGCACAAAAACCAGATCAAAATAGATTAAAGATCTCAATATCTGACTTGAATCCATACAGTACATTGAAAAAAATATAGGAAAAACCATCCACGACATTAAAGCTAAAGGCATCACTAACAAAGCAACTAGAAGAAAAGATAAACATATGGGACTACATGGAACTAAAAAGCTTCTGCACCTCAAAAGAAACAGTGACTAAGATACAAAAGCAGTCCACAGAATGGGAAAGAATATTCACCCAATACTCATCTGATAAGGCGTTAATATCCAGGATATATAAGGCACTGGTAGAACTTTACAAAAAGAAAACAAACAACCCCATCAAAACATGGGGAGAAGAAATGAACAGAAACTTCAGCAAGGAAGAAATTCGAATGGCCAAAAACAAATGAAAAAATGCTCATTATCACTAATCATCAGAGAGATGCAAATCAAAACAACAATGAGATATCACTTTACACCACAGAGACTGGCACATATTCAAAAGTGCAAGAACAACAAGTGCTGGTATGGATGTGCGGAAAAGGGGACACTTATCCTTTGTTGGTGGGAATGCCAGCTGGTAAAGCCTTTCTGGAAAACAATATGGACATTCCTCCAAAGACTAGTAATTGAACTCACATTTGACCCAGTCATACAACTCCAGGGAATCTACTCTTGGAACCCAAAAATACGCAGCGGAAACACCATCCCTACCTCTATGTTCATAGCAGCATTATTCACAATAGCCAGAATCTGGAAGCAACCGGAGTGCCTGAAAATCGATGACTGAATAAAGAAGCTTTGGTACATCTACACAATGGAATACTATGCAGCTGTTAGGAAAAATGAAGTTAAAAAATTTGCCTATAAAAGGATGGACATGGAGAAGATTATGTTGAGTGAAATTAGCCAGAAGGAGAGACAGATACAGAATGACTGCATTTATTTGCATAACATAAATATATATGTACATATTATGATACCAATATCCAAGGTCAAGTGAAACATATATCAGGAGGTCTTGTCAAAGGTGGAAATTATCACAAACATGTGGGAGTCAGAGGCTAGGTAAGACAGAAAATGCAACAGTGTGCTAATAATTGTCAAGGGTACTAATGCCAACCTAGAACTGAGCATTAAATGGAGGCAAAAGCATACACATGATAACCCTTTAATGTATGTTCTGTAATCCATAGTCTGGAGGGGAAGGAAAAGAGAAAGAGAGAGAAAGGGAAGGGAAATAAAGAACCTGCCATGGAGGAGGGCTGTGGGAGGGGGGGGGAACTGGGGACGTTGGTGGTGGGAGATGGGCACTGGTGGCGGGATGGGTGCTGGAACACTGTATGACCAAAACACAAATATGAACTCTTTAATGGTATATCTTTGTAATTGTAAAAATAAAAATTAAAAAAAAATAAACTCTGGCTACTTGGAAGAAATATGACAGTTGCAGAAAACAAGTGAAATGTTTAATCATCATCCATTTCCTTATATACCAATACTGAAGAAGTGAAATTTGAGATTAGAGCACAGAAACATTTACATTAATGTCTCCAAAAATTACTTGGACATAAATATAACAGAAGATGTATTAAAATTATATGAAAAAACTCTGAAGTTATGATAGATGCATTAAAATAATTCATATAAATAAAAAACTAATCTATGAATAATGAAAACCAAAAATGTCACCAGTTTTTATCAATTTTACCTGTAGATTTAATACAATCTCAATCAAACTTCAGATATTAATTTTGTATATGAACTGGTTCTAAGGTTTATATAAAAAGCAGAAGAGCCAAAACAATCACATACAATATGAAAAAATATAAGAAGAAAAACTGAGGCTACCTAACTTAAAGGCTTATAATAGAAACCAAGACAATGAGGCAGTGCCTCTAGATTGAAAAAGCATGTTAGTAGTAAATTAAGTTATATACCTAGAAATCAGGTACTGTTTTTTCAGAATTTAACCATTAATGTAAAATTGGGAAAAGCTCCAACATCTGAAACTGAACAACAAATTTTTAACAAAGTATTACGTCAAAGAGGAAAGCAAAAAAAGAAGTAACAATTTCTTAAAAATGAACAGCACTGAAGACACAAATTATGAGAACTTATATGACAGAGTGAAAGCAATATGAAGTGGAAAATTCATAGCAGACTTATGTCAGGGGAGGAAAAACTCAAATAGCGTAACACTAGGGATCCAAAAATAAGGAAAAAAAAAAAAACTAATGACTCCCAAAGTAGAAAGCAGGAAAGTAGAAACTGAAAATGTTTTAGATCTGGTGTTCTGGTTAACAATATCCAATTCCTTCACTCACTGTACAATTACAAACCAATAAAATCCCTTAACTAAAAATAAAGCATGCTTTAAAAATCTCAATGAACAATATAGTTTTTCCAAATATTATGAGGAAGCAAAGAATTTTTCCAACTACATTTTTATACAGAATCCTATTGTATGAGATGGTGAAGTAGTAGAGAAATGGGGAAAAACGGAGAGTAAATCTTTTCAGGTAGAAGATATTTTTATAATCTAAACAAACTCATTTTTACAATACAATGGATAGTGGTATTTTCTTAATGTTTCCTAAGTGTCATTGCTTAATAATTTAGAACTAAACCTAGTAGTTAAGTGTCTGCTGGCAATGTAATACAATCTCTAATTTTACAAAATCAATAATAGAGTAGACATTTAAATGAGTCTTTAAATTTCAAGAGGTTTGCTAGAGGGAAAATCTTTCTATCGTCAAAAACTGATAAAGGCTGTTAGCATAGTAATAGGGGAAATGAGTTTGTGATATACAATATTAAATCCAGTTGCACTAGAAAATGCTAGAAATGTAGCTCTAAAAATACTACAGTCCTAAGGCATAATCATAGTGCTATGTAGATGTGTTCAGATGACAACTACATGCAAGTATAAGAATTTTAAATTTTGTTATGTTGGAAATTTAAAATAAGGTTTTTAGTGGTAAATATTTGCTTACATTAGCTTTTTGTGTAACTGCATTTTTTGAGATTAAATATGTTTATAAATTACATCAGAAATTGCTTTATTATTCCTTCATATTACATTCTTTTGATTAAGAGCATTTATAAAGCAGTAAATATCAAATTCTGAAAAAAAATTCACCACCTTCAAATTATTTAACTTAATAGAAGCTACTTCAGATACTCACAGATATGGGGCAGAGCTGCTACTGGCTCTACCTGTGCCCAACCACTCATGAGGCACCCGGGAGGGATGGCGGGTTCTAGCCCTGGCCTGCCACCCCAGCAGAGCCTCACAACAAGCCAGACGACCTCCCCCCACTCCATGAGGGCCTCCATTTTCCACATCCAGACTTCCCCCTCATCAGAACTCCACCCAGCAGACCAGCCTATCACAGCCTGGCTTGGTTCATCAATAAATGCTGGATTTAGAGATGACTACAAGAGTATGCTACCTGCACGGCAGAGCCTGGCAAGCTACCCGTGTCATATTTGAAATGCCAAATATCAGTAACAATTATAGACCTCATTCCCAAGACCTGATGGAATGGTTTGAGGCTCTTTATGTTCCTGGAGCAAGCAGGTGCCCTTGGGCTCTACTTGCATGAGACAGGACATATGGAGATGTTACTGGTGCCCGCTCAAGCAAATTGATGATGAACGGGAAGACAGGGATACAGTGATAGAAGCTACTTAAGGAGAGCATTATACAAACAGTATACACTTAAACAGTTAAGACAAAAGTTTAGCATTCCAGGTATCTTTTTCCTTCACCTGCAAGTTACAAATCCATTTCTAAGTATGTCTCTGTCTTGTATTGCTTCAGTTTAAAAACATAAACTAATCATCAGACTAAGATTCATCTTTATTTTGACTAATCTGGAGGTAGAGCAAATTACAAGTGCCCTTACCAGTGCAACTACACAAAGCCAATTGCAAGAGATCGTTCCTAAGATACTTCTTAGTAAGATATTTAATTATCTTTTATGGAACTGTTTCTCAGAAACAATGGTGACTTTTGGGGGTATGGGGGATGTCGCACCAGCAATGCTCACAGTTACTCCTGCTCTGCACTTAGGAATTACTCCTGGCAGTGTTGGGGGTAGGGAGAATCCTATGGGATGCAAGAGATTAAAGCCAGATCGGCTGTGTACAAGGCAAACGCCCTACCCACTGAACTATCACTCCTATCCCAATATTCTTAAAGCGTTCAAAGTGAACTACATTCCTAGATTTCCTGACTTTAACCTTCTTCCATAGAAACTGTTCCTATCTCAAAGCAAACAAAAAAATGGAAAAGTAGGTAAGAAAATCCTAGATATTCACTTGGGAAAGTACCACGATTTCCAGAGTCAAAAAATACCATCTTCTACCAGATAACTAAGGCTCAAATTAAATTCCCAAATTGCATCTTAAGTTTCTTGTCTTTCTGTGTCTCCATGCCTGATGCTGTTATCAGGGAGAGAACTGTATTTGTTTTTATTCTACATTACTGGAATGTCATTATATCAAGATGCTACCCTTATCTTCAGTTCAGAATATGTCCATGCTAATGTTACCCTGTTTATAACTATATGCAAAAAAATTGTTTTCATACCTACAATTTTAAAAATAAATGAATTCTAAAACAGACATTTTTACTAAGTATATTCTATATGATAAAAGTATTTCATGACAAAAACAAAATTCTGAATAGAACACGGTTATTTTCCTAATTTTTCTAAACCATTAAACACTAAGATGTAACAGAAATTCCCAAGGAATTAATTTTTTTTAATAATTGCCAAAGTTCAGATAGATAATAAGAGAATTACCCTGTAGTTTTTTTTCCTCTCTATTGTATCGTTGTTGAAGTCTCTTAAACATAGCCCTTTATAAAACATAAATGCCAAAGGTGTATTCTATTTTCACTATCTGGAATGGTGTCTAAATTCTATCAATTCTGTTGCATTTTTACTATTAATATTTGTTCTGGGCCTACTCATAGTTGCACTATTACAATATTTTGGCAAATTTTTTTTATCCCAATAGATATGTTCTCCCCACAAATGATCTTGCTAAAATCATTCTGAAGAAGGCTTTGAAACCTTGAACAACAGTCTCAGTTTATCAACAATCATCACTGTAACATGAATTTACCATCTTACTGGTTATTTTCTCCCTACTGACTGCTTTAGCAATTCCACACTTCTTCATGTTTACTCAAGATACTCTAAGCAATAGACTTCATCAAAGTATTTGCCTCTTCATAATTAAAGGATTAGTTGAATTGCAATTCTATAAGGACTTTGTTTTCACTCCTCCCTTTGAATTGATTGTAAAATATCTTTTTGTAGTACTGTATATTTGTACACAGATTTGCTTGTCAAAAGTACATCAGAGGAATGTGTTTCTTAGTAAGGCTATACCAGCCAGCACATAGGATTTTGAGGAAAAGATATATTTAAAAGATTATGGTTATTTTACTAATACAGTTGCAAGAATACACACCGATTTGAAATTTTTCATTTCATGTTTCTCTATTTCCTATACATTGAAATTAGATTGCTATCAGTAAAAAAGTAATGTCAAGTTGTGTAATTGAAAAAGGAAGATTGGGTATTGAAGTAAGGGCTGAAGGATAAATATGAATAGTGTCATAATCATTCAAGTTATTTATTTACTGTGCATGAGGCCAATAGCTAAATACATTATATAGACTATAATGCTTATGAAATAAGGAAAGCTAATAATGCCAATATAAATTAATATAATAGTACATACATATTCTTACATTAATTGCACATACTATTTGTTCTACATTCACATGACCATTGAAAAATTTTTGCTCTTTCACTGTGTGCCAGGCAATATGCTAAGAGCTAGAGATGTGAATAAGTATACACAGTTCAAACTTTACTATAAAACACAACAAATAAGCCAAGTACAACCTATTTCACAAGAGGTTTATATAAAATTTTACATGGTCATAGAAATTGACTGATATTTGTAATTCCCCATATACATAGGATAAGTTGTTATCCTAAACCTCAAAAGCCCATGATGTAAATGCCTGTGAAAATAAGGTACTACTCAGACAGTGATTTGCTCAAAGATGAGTTCATACTGGAGTACAGTAATAAAATTTAATGGTGGCATTACTATTATTTTCAGCTCGGGGTGTGTTACACATATACCTGATAGCATTCAGGGGGCATACTCCAGACTCTGTGCTCAATGATAAATTTTGATGGTTTCCAGGGGACTAAAAGTAATGTCTGGACCATAGAGTATCCTCCCTCTGATGAGGAGGAAAAAGAACCTTTTTCTAGTCTCTAAGGATTTTATATAAAACCTTGATATTCTTTGGCTTACATACTAGGTTACTAGAGCCAATCAAGGTGTTGCAGGTGTGGCTGCAGTGCCAGGCTGCGTCAGCAGGTGGCAGACAGAAGAGAGGGTTGTCTATACCCAGGCCTCTGCCCTGTGGGCCCTGGATGGTTGATGGTTAACATAAAGACTGGGCCCCCTGGGATGAACCCAGAGCCACAGCAGAGCCTGGCAAACTACCCATGGTGTATTCGATATGCCAAAACAGTAACAATAGTGGACCTCATTCTCAACTAATGGAGACGTTACTGACTCCCACTAGAGCAAATTGATGAACAACAGGAAGACAAGTGACAAGTGACAAGTGACATACTAGTTGGGGGAGGGAGAGGGTGAATCTAAAGTATTACACCTGTAAATCAATTTCAGACAGAGGATACTCTGTCCGCACTTTCATATTTGAAATCCCCCATTGTGCAAGACAATAGATTTTTGTTGCTTTAAACCATTATTTGGGGAAGTTTATTATGGCAGCCTTAAGGAATAAAAAACTGCTTAGATAATGATAATTTTAACTTTCTATACCTGAGCTAATTTATGAAATAGCACTCAAAGGAGTTAAATTAGTTATCCATGGAAAATGAACATTTTAGCCAGAAAACACGTGAAGAGCAAATTTGTGGATCAAGTAACTACTTCAGTATGTTTTGTGCATTTAAAGATATTAAAATTACTTGATGTTCTGTAAAGAACCCTATGATATCTCGTACATTTTTAATATCTTAAAAATAAAATATCATTTGTCATATGACAAAAGTATCGAATGGCACAGGAAAACATATTTCCCTTTAAGTACATAGCGCTATGTATCATTTTCAACAATGACATAAACTATATCAGAATACTGAGCAACTGAAGATCAATCACTTGATCACTTGACATCCCGTTATTCATCGATTTACTCGAGCGAGTACAAGTAATATTTCCATTAGTCCCTATCACGTGCCAGTGTAGCCCAATGGCATCTGGTTGCTTCAGGAGTATAAAAAGCTTCAAACCACTTGACGAAGAAGTCTGACCATCTTGTAGATGGGCGGCCACATGATCTTTTGACATCCCGTGGGATCCATTCGGTAATGGCTCTAGTCCAGCGGTCGTCTCCAAATCACATTACATTACAGCCCATTTGAGTTTCAATGCCTTGGCAAACAAGACAGTGTCCCTAACTCTGGAACTGTGACTGAGGTCGGAGCTCCGATTCCTTCTTTCACTTGAGCGGGGCGTGATATTCCAAGCATAGCTCTTATCAATATGCTTTCTTTTTTAGAAATGCTGTTCTAAAATGTTTACTTCCACGTGCAAATCTTTTCTCTCCCTGTTAGGCACAAATAATTGGTTCAGATTGCTTCGTTTACCTTTGTTCATTTGGAAAGTGTATTATCAGTATTTTCTCTTTTCCCCACAAGATGTGATTTTTCTGTTCAGGAATTCTAATGTGTATTTCACACTTAATGAATAAGCACTTTAAAAGAAAAAAACATAATAGAGAATGAAAATGTAAGACATATATTTCTAGGGGATAACTTATTTTGTTTCATCTTAGCACAATTCAGATTGAAGATATTTTTTTATTTGCTGAGACATTACAGGGATCAATACATTTTAAAGAATATTATACTCTTCAGTTCCCCATCATCTTTAGATTAATAATCAGATAGCTAATCTAATAAACATTTAAGAAGTGTAACAGCATCGTTACACCTCTTTTGATTATCTGGGAGATACATTTACCAGAGTGTTGTAAATCTTACTTCTTGCCTTCTCACATATTCACATTGATTCATATTGATTTGCACCAGTTAATAATCATTTGCTCTCACTAAACATAATTTCAATAGTGCATTTTTTTCTACAACTTCAGCTTTACAAACATTTAAATAGTTTATGAGTTTTAGTCTGCTCAAAGTTAACAGCTTTGGATTTCCAGGCAGAAAAGCATACATTCTCCTTGCCTTGCCATTAATCAGTTCAAGCACATATGGCAACTCTTTATGGTAGTTCTTGCTTGATGGCTTTTAAACAATTTAGAATCAAATTGATATTTTGTTATTTTTCTTACTTACGGCAACCTTTTACTCTTGTTTACTCTTGTTTACTTTTGTTTACTTTTATTACTTTACGGCAACCTTTCTCTCTTCCATATTTGTTTTATTTAGTTTTAATTTGCTTCAATGAATAAGATTATTAGATAGTACTAGTATGCTTCATTTGTGATTAAACTATCAAATAACCAGGCCAAAATAAGCAACACTTTAAATAATATGTCAGCATCCATCTTGGAATGGCATTTAGAGCATCTACTTAAAATTTCCAAGTGATAGTTCATCTTTCATAGTGCAACAGTAAAGTTAAAACTTGCATATCTATACAAAATAATTATAAAGCATTTTATTGACAAATTATCATGGCATCAAAGGGAGGCTGGATTTGCTTTCTTTGATACTCCTTTGCTTAAAGGCATGCTCTGTCTTGCACTTCTCTGTATGGTTTGACAGAACAGATTCACAAGATATAGAATTAAAGTGATGACATATGTGATGTCAAGGTCTATTAGGGCAACGCCACTCAGCATTCTAACTACTGAAATGTGAGATATATCTAAAAGGAAAATACTTGTCCAACTCATACTTGTCAGTTTTTAAAGTATTTTAATATGAAATAAAATTCACTATATTTAATCCTGCAGTTAACTCACCTTTGATTACTGTATGTGATATATGATATACAATTTTCTGATCATTCTAAATAGCTTTATAATCCTCTTCAGTCAATACTACCTTTCCTCTTGCCTTCTATTACTCTAATTTGACTTTTCTATAAATCAAATAAAATTTTAATTTGTGCATTACAATCTTTCAATCAACATAACTTTTCCCAATACATCTAGTTTGTTGCATTTATTAATGGTTTATTTTTCTTTTCTATTTCTTTGTATCATTAATCATCTGGCTATTATTTGGGCTATTTGAAGTTTTGAGCTATTATAAATAAAATTAGGTAAATGTACATTAATGATATCAGCTTTATTTTAGGGAAGAAGAGTATGAAAATTTAGTGTATTTTGTCATTATAAAAAATGATTCTCCAGACTGCCTAACTTGCTTGTGTTGCCCACAGAAACATGTGAAAATGCAAGTACAAAACAAATTTTCTAGAGACTGAAGTATAAGTACAGCAGTTAGGACATATGCACACCTAACTTGGGTTTAATCCTCAGCACCATATGATGTATATAGCAATTGTGGGTATAGTGATGAGGTATCTAAGTCTCCAAAATTGCACAAAGTCTCTAGAACACCCATATTTGGCTATAACACTGAACTCCTGCACATTAGGCTGGGTATCGTTGAAGTAGACCCTGGAGTTCAATGAACTCTTCTTGAGAGTCCTCCACACAGAAATGTGACAGCATTGGTCAAGAGATGTGGCTTACTTATTGAGTCCTGGGTGTCCTCAATCTACATGTGAGAAACACAGTGAGAATAATTTTCAATCTCTGAATTTCTTTTTTGAAAGCGCATATTATTCAGAACTGTAGTAATGATTTTTTGACCCAGATAGTTTCTTATTGCTTATAATTCACTTGTATCACTTGTCTTCCCGTTCATCATTGATTTGCTCGGCGGGCACCAGTAACATCTCCATATGTCCTGTCTTATGCTAGTAGAGGCCAAGGGCATCTGCTTTCTCCAGGAACATAAAGAGCCTCAAACCATTCCATCAGGTCATGGGAATGAGGTTTATAATTGTCACTGGTATTTGGTATATCAAATACAACTAGGTAGCTTGCCAGGCTCTGCCATGCGTGTGGGATACACAAGTAGTCACCTCTGATATCCAGCATTCATTGATGAACCGGTGCAGCGCAAGTGGCCACGTGAACCAGGCTGTGATTAGCTATTCTGCTGAGTGAAGTTCTGATGAGATCGGAGTCTGGATGTGAAAAATGGCGGCCCTCATAGAGTGGGGGGTCGTCTGGTTTCTTGCGAGTCTCTGCTGGGGTGGCGGGCCAGGGCTAGAACCTGCCATCCCTCCTAGGTGCAGTCTGAATGGACGGGGACAGAGAGAGCCTGTAGTTGCTCTGTCCCATGGCTGTGAGTCTTTGGATCAGCATATCTAGGTCAGACTTGAAAAAGACTGCTGCAGGGTGGGTCTCAACAAGCCAGACTGTGATCAGTTATTCTGCTGGGTAGAATTCTGATGAGAGGGCAGTCCAGATGTGGAAAATGGCAGCCCTCATGAAGTGGGAGGTCGTCTGGCTTCTTGAGAGGCTTTGCTGGTGTGGCAGGCCAGGGCTAGAACCTGCCATCCCTCCCGGGTGCCTCATGAGCGGCTGGGCACAGGGAGAGCTGGTAGCAGCTCTGCCCCATGTCTGTGAGTCTCTCACAGACATGCTTATAATTGTAGGTCTGAAATGCTGTGTATGTATTGTGGACACATTCTACTGAGATGGTTGTTTGATCAGAGTATTGACTGGGAAATAGGGTTTTCCTAAATACATATTGTACCCATATCATTGCTTGCTCTATTTTATGTTTCACTTAATTTATGGGATTTATTTAAGCAACCTTCAAAACAATACTTTATTCTCGTCAGAAGAATTCTGGTCAGATTCACCACCAGGATCTCACCATTCTACAAAGAAGTGATCATTGACATAAAAGTGGGATTCAGCAGGGTGATACCATTTCACCAAAACCATTCAGCCCCACTCTCGGGAACATCAAGCAACAATTAGAATGGAAAGGAATGGGAATGTAGATGGTCAGCAACTCTACCACTTCTGCTTCGCTGCTGACATTGTTTTAATAACACCAAACATTAGCCAAGCGGCACAAATGCTGGCTGGCTTTGACCATGAATGTGGAAATGTAAGTCTACAGCTGAATCTCAATAAAACAATGTCCATGAAAAACCAACTAGTTCCAGCTGCTCCATTCAACTCAATGGAATAAACATCTCTGAATGCAGCAGTTATGTATACCTAAGTCGAGAACTCAACAAGATGAATGACCTAGCACCTGAGCTGTGCAGGAGGAGGAGAGCAGTGTAGAACACCTTCAATTGCATCAAAGAAACAACTAAAAGGACAAAGAACCTCAGATTCCGGGCACATTTTTTTTGACTCCACTGTTCTTCCTGCATTAACATATGCGTCAGAGATCTAGGTCCTATGAAAACAGTATGAGAATGCTATTCAGGTCTCCTAAAGAGGAATCGAAAGAGCTATGCTTGGAATATCACACCTCACTCAAGTGAGAGAAGGAATCCGGAGTTCCAACCTCCATTGATTGTTGAGAATTGGGGAAGCTGTTTCGTTTGCCAAAGCATCGAAAATCAGATGGGCTGGACATATAATGAGACTTGGAGACCACCCCTGGACTAGAGCCGTTACCGACTGGATCCCACAGGACATCAAATATCACATGACCGCCCACCTACAAGATGGTCAGATTTCTTCGCCCAGACCCTGATTAATGATTTGAGGCTCTTTGTATTCCTGGAGGAAGAAGATGCCATTGGGCTACACTGGCACATGACACGGACAAATGGAAACGTTACTTGTGCCTGCTTGAGCAAATCAATAAATAATGAGCATTGGGAGCTCTCAGAAGGGCCAGCTCCTTTGAACTGGCCCCATGGTCAATCTTAGTGCAACTATGATATGTGGAGAACAGAAGGAACTTAATCATAAAAGTGTGTGTTATGAGTCACAGGTGTCACTTTGAAAGATACTGTTTATTTCAGATACTCACTGTGTCTAGAGTTTCATTATAGCTTTTTACTGCTGGCAAACAGAATGGGAATAGTATAATATCATTCAAATCACCAGGAGTTTTCCCTTAAGTTCCCTGGTGAATGAAAAGGAAAAGTCTCTTATACTAACATCACATAGAGAAATAATTGTTAAATAGCACCCACAATTTAATCTTAAATAAGTTTCAGCATTATACTTAACATGCTCAATTTTGCTTCAGTTCATATAATTGACTTATACTATGAAGTCAATACTTTGAATATTACATGAATTTTCTTTTTCTTCTTTTTTTTCTGTAATTTATTGTTTTCTTTAAACTTCAACCATCTGTGACTGGAGTGATAGTACCGTGGGTAGGGTCCTTGGCTTACATGCAGCCAACTCAAGTTTGGTTCTTGATTTCCCATATAGTCTCACCGAGTCCCACAAAGAGTGATCCCTAAGAATAGAGCAAGGAATATGTCGGTTACGGTCCCAAACCAAACCAAACCAAAAAAAAACAACCATCATATCTTTTCACACATCAAGTTCTATGTGAAAAGTGAAGAAACAGTTTTTCTCCATCACATCAATTATTTGTTTCCAAGAATTGTGGATTTAATCTATCCAACTTGAAAGACAGGTTTGCATAGACCACTTTCATTACTTATAGAAATCAGGATATATTCTTGCTCTGTGCTTCATCATCTTTTGTCACTTCATATGGGGCTTTATTAAATAACTTTAAGCTTCCTATTTTTTATCTTGGCTAATGCATTAGCATTCTGGGAAAGAGGCAGGTTTGAGACATCGCAGATATATTACACTCTGGAACTCCCACAGGTCATTCCTAAAAGCAAGACAAACCTGTTCTTCATAGTCAAAGTTTTCTCATCTAGATTGAAGTGAAAGAGGCTAAAATCATGATATTTGAGTGGGCAAAATGGAACCAAAGAGGGTACATACTGGGAAGGTGGTAGATGAAAGTGAAAAATAGAACTGTATCACTTGTATCACTTGTCTTCCTGTTGATCATCATTTGCTCGAGCAGACACCAGTAACATCTCCATCGTCCTGTCACATGCTAGTTTAGGCATCCCAAGTGCATCTACTAGCTCTAGGAACATAAAGAGCCTCATACCATTCCATCAGGTCATGGGAATGAGGTCTATAATTGTTACTGGTATTTGGCATCTCAAATACGACACGAGCAGCTTGCCTGGCTCTGCCACGCAGGTGGAATACTCGTGTACCTCTAATCTTGAGCACTTATTGATCAACCATGCGGCCACAAAGGGGCTGCACAAGCAGGGCTGTGACCAGCTCTTCTGCTGGGCGGAGTTCTGAAGAGAGGGGGAGTCTGGATATAGAAAACGGTGGCCCTCATGTTGCGGAGGGTCCACTAGCTTCTTGCAAGGCTCTGCTGGGGTGGCGGGCCAGGGCTAGAACCCACTGTCCCTACCGGTAGCCTTGTGATCAGCTGGGCACAGGGAGAGCCGGAAGCAGCTCTGCCCCGTGTATGTCTCTGGATCAGTGTACCTGGGCTGGGCTTGAAAAAGACTGCTTTAGGGTAGGTCTGTGGTGAGCTGGGCTGTGATCTGCTCTTCTTCTGGGTCAGCTCTTCAGAAACTAATTGGAGAGATAAAGGGGCTATGGAGGCAAAAAAAATCTAACAGAGACAAAAACAAAAAGAGCACAAAATTTAATGGAAACTATGAATGATGTAGAAACAGTAACTCTAGTTTCTGAGTGGTTAAAAAGTGTAGCACTGGGTTAACTAGCTTCCTCCACAGATGTTCTGCTTGCTTGCTGTCCCTGATGACTATGTAGCAATGTCATTAGCTTCGGAGGGTCCCAAGGAAGGAATGAAAGCACTAAAATACAAATGCATAAAAGGAATAGAAAGGATTAAACAAAAGTTTGTACTTTTCTAGTTTTGACAGATTTCTTCAAATATTTTAATTTAATAATTAATCGATCATAATGTGCTTTTTGCAGAAGAAAGCAAAAGAAGAAATTCTCTGAGGTAACTAACATTTTTCCTACTGCAAATTCACTTGTAATGATTCAAATGGGGAAATTAATGATATTTGTTGGATCCATCATTTATTCTACATCTACTTTCCATAAATATAACATAACAAATCTTCATGTGGTACTTGGCATTCTGAATGAAAAGTACCTCTTACTCTAAATTAAAAGAACCTTTATCTTCATTCAATTCTACACTAAGCACAAAATAAATCATTATATCATAGAACAATCTTGCATTCAAATTGAATATGAAATAAGTAGTGATGAAGCTTGGATGAATAATTTTATTTTAAAAAGCTATCAGGAGTCCTTAGACAGGTTAAAGGAATGGAGACAAAGATATGAACAGTCTCTGTCATAACACAAAATAAAAATTTCTTAACAGTATCAAATATCACATGTCACTATAGGAAGATATAATTTGCATAAAAATAAAAATATTTAGACACAATATGTGATACAAGTTTCATTGATAGTGAAATAACAAATTATTCAAATATAACCACTCCTTCATAGTAAATCAATTAGGTAACCTCTTCAAATTTCAAAAAAAAGTATGACTTTCTAGTTGCTATACCTTTTCTATGAAAACAAAAGTATTTGTATTGCACATAAGTACAAAATTTTTAAAAAGTGTTAACTATTTCACTTAAAAAGTAAAGTTATTTACTATAATTTCTTTCTCTTATTGGACATTTGTTTAAAGTCTTTTAAAGACTTAACTAAGGTTAATATTTGAAAGGTACAAACTAACTTACATATTTTATGAACAAAAATATATGCAGATATCTGTCATGAAATTCCAAGACAGTTCTTATAAAACTCATTCCCATTACAGAAATTTTAAAGTTATATCAACATTCTTGGAGAAGGCTGTTTTATTTTTAATTTTCTAAGTATAACTTCTATTTTTTTCTGTTTCTTTTGAGTCTGTGTGTGTGTGGGGGGGTGGTGAGAGGCAGGGATGGGGCACACCTGGTGTGCTCAGGGCTTCCTACTGGTTCATACTTAGGGATATTCCTGGCAGGCTAGGGGGACCTTGTAGGGTTCCATGGATCATATTTAGATCTGTTCCTTGCCTTAGAGAAGATTAGGAATAACAAAACAAAGAAAAAATAATGAAATTATTTAAATCAAGTATGAAATATTTACTATGACACTGTAGCAAATTAACCTTCTTTAACTTATGTTTAGAAGCACTTTTACATTATTTAATTTGAATACATTGTGTCTTTGTGAAAGAGCATTTTCCTATAAGGTTTATTAACAGAACACATGTGTTGTGTTAATAAACAAGAAAATTATAAAACACCAAGCAGAATTTTGAACTAGTTCATTTATATAGTCCATTTATGAAATAAGACATATTTGTCAATTACTCAGTTAGAATATTCTTAAATAAGTGTAAAATTTAGCTCTGATTTAGGGACAGATAATATCATTGTCTTCAAAGGGTAAAGCTTAGACATCTTACGAAGAGCAAATTAAAATTTAACTCCAATTGTTTTCCATTTGGACAAATGTTATTTTCATGATGTAATAAAAATTTTACTGATAGTGTGCATAGCATTTAAACACTAAAGGGAAGTGTTATAGAAAGTATAGTCTATATAAAAGTATAGTCTATATCACGGGTATCACTTGTCTTCCTGTTGATCATCGATTTGCTTGAGCGGATACCAGTAACACCTCCATTCATTGGGAGTGAGGTCCATTATTGTTACTGTTTTGGGCATATTCAATAGACCATGGGCAACTTGCTATACTCTGCCATGGTTTTGGGTTCATCCCAGGGGGCCAGGTCTTTGTCTATGTCAGACCATCAACCAAACAGGACACACAGGGCGAGCCCTAGGTGTAGACAAGCCTTCTTCTGTCTGCCACCTGTCAACGCAGCCAGGCACTGCAGCCACACCTGCAACACGTTGAGAGGCAGAATATATAAATTCCTTTGTACAATTCTAACTCAACTAACTATGAAATCTCAAAACTAATTTTATATAAAACTAACTTTATATAAAATAACCTATAAAATAACTTTATATAAAACTATATAAAGTCATAGGATATAAATTATTAAGCCATTTTAACTGCTCTTGTCATGGAATTCTCCTTAATCCTCCATATATATAAATGAGCAATAAAACTTGATCATGGAAAGTTTTAAAAAATCAATTTTTATATCAGCTTATACATGTATGTATGTATTGCAGTTTTCTAGGACTGCTGTAACAAAATATCACAAACTGAATAACTTTAGCAACGGACAATGTCACATAGTTTACGAACAAGAGTTCCAAGTTTAATGTGCATATTCCATTTAATGATTAACAATTTCATGTCTTTCTCCAAACTTCTAGTGGTATGATAGACATCTCTGGGATCCAATTTACAATATATCACCACAGTCTCTATAGGTTAATTGTAATCTCTGTCAAAACACTAAAGATAATTATCAGAAATATGATACACATTTTTGAAAAATTTGTGTGACGCCACAATAGACCACCAACTAGCAAAAATAATTGTGAGAAAAAAAAATTCATAATCACTACACTTTAAAATTTGATACTATATTACAAACATAAATATAAAATATAAAGTTATTGATATAAAAGTAGACATGAATTAATAAAATAATAACCTAAGAATTAAGTCCTCTAAACATGATCAAGTAATACTAAACAAGACATGAAAAACCAAAAGGAAAGCCAGTCTCTTCAACAAACAGTAACAATTATAGATTTGAAAAAAAACAAATATGTATATACACAATAAGACATTTGTCACTTGGTCACTTGACTTGACTTTCCGTGATTCATTGATTTGTTCAAGTGGTCGCCAGTAAAATTTCCGTTTGACTCTATCACATGCCAGTGTAGCCCAATGGTGTCTGGTTGCTTCAGGAATAAGAAAAGGGCCTCAAACCGTTCGTTCAAGTTCTTGATGAAGAAGTCTGAAGATCTTGTAGGTGGGCAGCCACATGATCTTCTGATATCCTGTGGGATCCAGTTGGTACCGGCTCTAGTCCAGAGGTTGCTCCAAATCACATTACATGTCCAGCCCATCTGATTTTCAAAGCCTTGGCAAATGAGACAGCGTCCCTGACTCTGGAAGAGCGACGGAGATCTGAGCTCCGGATTCCTTCTTTCACTTGAGGCATGATATTCCAAGCATAGCTCTTTCTATTCCTCTTTGGGATACTGGAAAAGCATTCTCATCCTGCTTTCATAGGGCCGAAGTTCTGAGGCATATGTTAATGCAGGGATAAGGGTGGAGTTGAAGAGATGTGCCTCGAGCCGGAGGTTCTTTGTGTTTTTAGCTATTTCTTTGATGCTTTTCAAGGCATTCCATGCCAGTCCCTTCCTCCTGCACAATGCAGATTTTAGGTCATTCATCATGTTGAGTTCTCGACCTAGGTACACATAACTACTGCATTTAGAGATGTTTGTTCCATTGAGAGTGAATGGGGCCTCTGGAACTAGTTCATTTTTCATGAATATAGTTTTGTTGAGATTCAGCTGTAGACCTATCTTTCCACATTCTCGATCGAAGTCAGCCAGCATTTGTGCCACTTGGCTAATGTTTGGTGTTTAGAATGATGTCAGCAGCGAAGCGGAGGTGGTGTAGTTGCCTACCGTCTATCTCACTCCACTCCTTCCCATTCTAATTGTTGCATGATGTTCTCGAGGGTGGCGCTGAAGAGTTTTGGTGAAATGGTATCACCCTGTCGAACCCCTCTCTTGACATCAATGATCACTTCCTTGTAGAATGATGAGATCATGGTGGTGAATCCATAATACAGCTAATGAAGGATCTTGATGTATTGGGTTTGAACGCCCTGTTTGGCTAGGGCTTCGATGACCGCTTCAGTCTCCACAAAATCAAGTGCTTTCTTTAAATCAATGAACGTGAGACAGAGTGGCATCTTGAACTCCCTACAAATCTCGATGAGTTTGGTTACCATATGGATATGGTCGGTTGTGCTGAATCCTTTTCGGAAGCCAGCTTGCTCACATGGTTGTCCTTCATCTAGTGTTCTGACAATCCTGTTCAGGATGACTTGAGTGAACAGCTTGTGTATGACGAACAACAGGCAGTTGGGGTGATAGTTGCCAATGTCATGAATATCTCCCTTCTTGAACAGTAGAACTGTTCTGCTGGTTTTCCACAGGGAGAGCACCTGCATTCAGACATGTAGCTTGTGAAGAGCCAAGTCAGTGTATTGATAAGTACTGACGGCAGATTCTTCAGGTGTTTGGGTCTGACTTTGTCTGGGCCTGGTGCTGTTCCCTTCTTTACTGAAGAAATGGCGTGTCGGATTTCAGAACAGAGAACGTTGGGAATGACATATCTATCCTGTGGAATTTGGTATGTGGGCAGGTGGACGTGGCTTTCAAAGAGATCTGAGAAGTAGTCATGGATAATCTTCTCCATTGCTTTTCTAGAAGATGTGATAGATCCATCAGGGGCATCGCAGGGCAGTCATCTTGATCTTATAGTTGGCCAAGATGACCAGGCGGGCATTGTGAATGCTCTCCCCTGGCTTCTGCTGCATCTTTCAGTATTTCTGCTCTTTTCTCTTTGAGGTCTTAAAAGGAGCCTAACCTACCATTTTCAATGGCATGATTAAAAATGTGAGTATAGTATGTGAATCATGATAAATCAAAGAAAGAAGATATTGTGTTTTCTCAAATATCTGTAACCAAAATGTTGATTATAAAGGTTTGTTGCAAAGCAAAACAAATTAAGATGGAAATAGTATGAATAATATCTATGTATTTAAGGATAAATCATAATGAATAGTATACGATTTATCTAATGAATAATCTAATGAGTATGCACAATTATATTGTAGTGCAGTAGTGTAATGTGTTAATTATCTTTATAAAGAGTAATTATATTGTATTAATGTGCAAATATCACATTTCAGCTCAAATTTATCTGACATTATAAGTCAATTTATTTAAAAGTACTTTTGAATAATTTAGTTGAAGCAGTTCAAAATATTGGAAGCATGAGGGATTCTTGATTTTAACATTTTCTTCCCTTTTTGTATTCTTTTTTAATGGCCTTTGTTTATAGAACCTCATTTTAGATTTGTATGTTCAACAACTTATGTAATATCTCTACTAAATGTATTCTTCTCAGCAGAAAATACCTTTATCCTTCATGTTTTCTCTTTCACATTTACTCAATATCTCTTTACAAAATAGAGTAGCGGAATTTCACTAGATGAATTCATTCTATTATTTCTCTTTTTCTGCTCCATTACTCTATACATTTTTCATGGATCTCCATGAGTACTTGCCTTAATATTTCCTAACAAATCCCTTTGCTCAACCTACTACCTCAACTTTTTACTTGAATGAAAACCATGACTCTCTCTCTCTATTATTTATATAATCCTATACATAGAACCTGCCATGATAAACATAACTTTCACAAAAAAATCAAATATATTTGTTCATTATATGTATATATATCAAATATATTTGTTCATTATTGTGATAGTAAATGACTATCCACTTTCCTTTAGACTCATTCTGCATCATTTCTTCAAAAAATTCTTTTCTCCAAATGTATGTTAGTTCTCGATTTTCTGAAAAGGAACCATGTTGTTTCACAACTGTCTTTTTTTCAGTTCAGTTAGTTGACTTATCACTTGTCACTTGTCTTCACATTGTTCATCAACTTGCTCCAGTGGGCACCAGTAATGTCTACATGGCATGTGGTAGTAATGTCTCCATTTGTTGGGAATGAGGTCCATTATTTTTACTGTTTTTGGCATATTGAACAAACTACAGGTAGTTTGCCAGGTTTTGCTGTGGCTCTGGGTTCTTCCCAGGGGATCCTGTCTTTTTCTATGTCAGATCATCAACCATTCAGGGTTCACAGGGCAGAGCCCTGGGTGTTAGACAAATCTATCTCCTGTCTGACACCTGCCAATGCAGCCGGGAACCGCAGCCACACCTGCAACGCCTTGAGAGATCTTGAAACCCTGCCAACAGATGGTACAGTAACTCTGCAACTATGTTTTTTCTCAGTTCATGTCTTTCTAACATAAAAGATTTTTTTCAGGAGAAGATGAGCAGTGAAGTAAAACAGATTTTTTATATTATGGAGGTTTTAGGAAAGGGAAGCATGAGAGAAATGGAGAGGGAGAGTACACATCTTAAGAGGGAAGATGTGGGCAACACATGTGTTCAGGCAATACATGTGCTTGGCTGTGAGGGCTCAAGCAATACACGGGTTCAGGAAGCATATATGCTACATTTTTTAATAACCAGGGTATTCTATAATTAATTGTTAATAGCACAGAAAGTCAGGAAATATTGTGTATTTTTGTTAAGGTCAATATAAATAATCTTTAAGGATACCTTGGAAGGTCAGTGATGTTCAAAGGGTAGAATATGTGCTTTGCAAACTAAAGAGTCTGAGTCAATCCCTCAGAGTGACCAAAAGTTCCTTTGGGTAAGAGCGGAGCACCTCTGGGTAAGAGGGGAAAACAAGAGCATGTAAAATTTGCTTTTATGATTCATAATGAGATTTGTTAATATATAAACTTAATTTTATTTAGAAGCCTCAATAAGATCAATTACTTTGATAGAAATATATGGATTGCATGTCTATTTATTATGCTATAATTAGCCACACTAATGACATAAATATTATATTAAACTTTTTTCCCAAAAAATCGCAAAACACAGTATTTTGATCAAAGAAAGTGAGCAATAATTATTCACAAATCTAAACATCTGTACAATTTGATCATTACCAAAATTTTATTTTGGCAGTCAGTAAAACATACTTAATCAAAAACTCTTTATAAATTTCTCAAGGAACCTCAGAATCTTATAGTCCTCTACAGAGCATTATACATATATATATATATATATGTATATATATATACATATATATATGTATATATAAATATATATATTAAAAAATCTGTTTTTTAATTTTCTGATATATATGTATATATAAATATATATATATACATATATATATATCAGAAAATTAAAAAACAGATTTCACTTATTTTAAAATTCACAATGTATCCATTGTTCAGAAAGAAATATTTATGAGGGTCATAAATCAGAGTCAGACCTATACTTACTTTATAAACATTCCCATTCAGATTTACTTGCTGTGCTTTATATTTAGTCCGTTTAAGATTTGTGAGTCTATGATTGTACTAGTTAATTCTAAGAGTTTTCTATTGAAAGTACTAGTTTACATATTGTTTAGACAATAACTTCTACATAGCTTCAATATATCAGTATATCTACTTTGGTGTATTTTGGTGCTTGTCTTACTGTGGAGCATGGTTGCTTCTAAGTGTTAGAACAGTGGTTATTTTGCACATGAAAGCTATAAAGAGAAGTTGAAAGTTATTTCATAGTTATAATTCTTGTATTTTCAAAGCTGTTCTCTTTGCTGTGCTGCAAACAAAATAGTACAAGAAGTCACATAAGAAATGATTAAACATGACCTCTTAATACATTCAGAGGAAGCTGAAACACTACATTTAAATAGTTCTTGATTTGTAAACTCCATATTTTTATGGTATTGCTACAATAACACCCGCCCCTCTCAGAGAGCCTAAGAAGCTACCGAGTATCCCTCTTGCATGGCAAGCCTGGCAAGTATCAGTCGCATATACGATATGCCAAAACCAGTAAAAACAAAGGATCCCATCCCCTGACCTGAAAGAGCCCTAAATACGGCAGGCTAAGAAGGACAAACAAGGAGAGGCTGACAAAATCTCAGGGCCAAACTAGGCTGCCAAAATGAAGGACTAAAATGACTGTCTGTACTTTCAATGCAGGTGCGCTGGCATCGGAAGCATATATAGAGGACCTGATGGTGCAAGCATGAAAGATCAAGCACGACATCATTGGTCTCACCAAGACGAGAAGGTGTTAATCACATCACACTTTAATGTTTGAGAAATAAAGTTCTTTTTTGCTGGAGATGTAAGAGCAGAAAATTTAATACCTAGACTTTTGATTTCCTGTCTGTTTACCCATTATGTCTCCAGGATTGTATGACCAAGTCAACTTCCAGGATTATGTAAAGCATGTTATAGAAAGTGAATGAAGTTGCCCTGCCCTCAAGGTGACTCTTTACTTATTACTTATTCACAAATATAATAGAATACTTAATTAAGGGTGAACCATTTCCTCTTTGAGCTAGATGCCTAGAGGATCAATACTCTTATTTTATATATGACATAAATATCCAGTTATAGGTCCACGTCATGGGAATGAGGTCTATAATTGTTACTGGTATCTGGCATATCAAATACGACACGGGTAGCTTGCCAGGCTCTGCCGTGCAGGTAGCATACTCTTGTAGTCATCTCAAAATCCAGCATTTATTGATGAACTGCGGCCGCAAGCGGCTGCATGAGCAGGGCTGTGATAGGCTGGTCTGCTGGGTGGAGTTCTGACCTCATTCCCATGACCTGATGGAATTATTTTGAGGCTCTTTATGTTCCTGGTGCAAGCAGGTGCCCTTGGGCTCTACTTGCATGAGACAGGTCAGATGGAGATGTTACTGGTGCCCGCTCGAGCAAATCAATGAACATCAGGAAGACAAGTGATACAAGTGATATTATTTAAAGTTAAATATTTAAAACAATCATAATGTTATGAGATATATTTCAGTAAATCTTTTTGGAAGTTGCTACTTTTCCACACCCTTATGTACTCAAAGATCACTCTGGGTGGTACTCAGGGGAGCATATATATATGACAATTGAAGTGGTAAGAAAGTGATACAGTGATCCAGTTATAGATAGCAATAATGCGGGAAAGTGGAAGTAATATAAGTGGGAATTAAAGGCATTTTCCTACTCCTTAAATTTCTTATCTCATTTTTCTAAATTTATATCCCAAAGATAATATAATCAGTAAATTCCTGAACTGTATAGGCTTTCATCATTTATAGTATACACACACACACACACCACACACAGAGATAGAGGTGTAGGGAAGTGAGAGATTAAGAGAGATTTCATTCTATTCAAAAATGAAACAGTTCAACAGAAATAGAATCAATATATATTCTGTATCATAAAAGTGTAATTGTTTTCTACAAAGAGCCTGAAGACTTGAAAAAATGTGTGTGATTCTTTTCAGAGCAAAATTTTAACAGAATCATCTGGCAACTATAATGATATCCTTAGCGAAAGGACTGAACATTTGCATGGCATGTAGTTTGAATTCAATAGAAATGAAACTTCTTAAAAGAAGTTTTTCTGTCATATCTAGAGGCCCAGTGGGCGATAATGTCAAATATGTACTGCTAGAAAAGCTGGCTGTTATGTAAATTTCTGTGCTGATTTAACTTATTGCCATCATCTGCTTCCTAAACTCATTTGCAGTCACCAGCTGTCAAGGGGAGGTTTGCATTTAACAATAGGAAACAAGAGTCTGGATTCCAGATTTCTTGTAGTTTTTAAAGATGTCTATCGTATACTTTTGAAAGGAGAAGATTCAATTCAGTTTAAGTTGTGAAATTATTTCAAAATCAAAGTTATGGATTTATTTACCTTAGTAATATTTTGATGGGTATATATTTATATGTTGATAATATATATACATATACATATATATATATCCATATACACATCTGTATATAACTAACACTTTAGTTTTAAATAACTTTTTTTTTCTGTTTTGGGTCACACCTGGCAATGCTCAGGGGTTTCTCCTGGCTCTGCACTCAGGATTTACTCCTGGCGGTACTCGGGGACCATATGGGATGGTGGGGATCAAACCCGGGCTGGCACAGGCCAGCTGCGTGCAAGGCAAACGCCCTACTGGCTGAGCTATAGCTCCGGCCCTTATATAACTTCTAATCAATAATTAATAATTATATTGATCCTAGCATACTGTAATTGAAAATTTAAAAAAAAGAAGAATCTATAAATATATGATAGCATATTTATTTCTAATATGCTAGGTATTTAGTCAGCAGTCACATGTTTTCTATATAATTGAAATGTATATTTAATATTAAATAAAACATCTAACAGAAAATATATTAAAATAAATCTTGATGTTCTTAGAGAACAAATCTTCCTGCTGTAAATCCTACTATTTATTATAACTTGGTTAAATTGTATACCTAATATGGTGAATTGTGAATGTGGATCTTGTGCAAGGAATTGTGGATAGTGACTGGACTTAATCCCTTACCTTGCTTCTTATGTTCCAATCATGCTCCAAATTAGTTTTATTAATGCTTTGTGTTTCAGTAAAATACTGAATAATTACTCCAAGTATTAAACTAAAACTCACCTTCAAATAATACATTTCACAATATGTTAAAACTAAGAAAATTACTTGGGTGTCCCTTATTTCTTTTTAGTAATCTCTTAAATGATGATATTAAAGTTTGAGGCGACCAGGACATCACTTGTATCACTTGTATCACTTCTTGTCTTCCCATTGTTCATCAATTTGCTTGAGCAGGCACCAGCAACATCTCCATACATCCTGTCACATACTAGTGTAGCCCAAGGGCATCTGCTCGCTCCAGGACCATGAAGAGCCTCAAAGCATTCCTTCAGATAATGAGAATGAGATCTATAATTGGTACGGGTTTTTAGCATATAAAATACGACATAGCTTGCCAGGCTCTGCCATATGGGTAGTAGCGTCTCTTCTCATGCTTTTATTGGTGAACCGGGAAAGATCAGATTTTCTGCTTGGTGGAGTTCTGATGAGCTGTGGAGTCTGGATGTCAAAACGGCAACCCTCATGGTGTGAGGGTTCCTCTGGCTTCTTGCAAGACTCTGCTGGGATGGTGGCCCAGGGACTAAAAACTTTAAAAACACTTTAAATTTAAAATGCATCCAATGGCAGGCACTTTTCTTCTCTCCCTCTTCCTCTCCCCCCCGCCCTCCCCCTACCCCATCTCCTTTAGAGAATTGTGGTTTGCAACACAGACTCTGAAAGTTTACCAAGTGTATCTCTTTACCTATTTTCAACATTGGGAGTTGGGGGTTGGAGGGAAACTTCGGGACACTGGTGGGACAAAGAGAAAAGGAGAAAGAGAAAGGAAAGAAAAAAAATCACCCCCAAAACATCAAGTACCTAAATTTAACAAAATATATGAAATACCTGTACTTCAACTGTCTGTCACTTATTTAAGAAATAAAAAAGAAGAACAGAAAGTGGAATAAGAACCCATGTTCCTAGAATGAAAGAAATAGCATTGTCAAAATGACCATCCTATCCAAAGTATTATACAGATCCAATACAAGCCCCATCAAAATTCCAACTATTCAAGGACCTAGAACAAATGCTAATAAAATTTGCTGGTTTTGTTTTTAAGTCACAACAAGTGGTGCTAAGGGTCATGGGTCTGTGGTCAGGGGTCACTCCCGGTTACTAAGAGGAACATATTTTCAGCTGAATCAAACTGTTATTAGCTGATTTCAAGTATCTTCAACACTGTACTATCATTCCAGTCTTGTAAAATTTGTATAGAATCATGTGACTCCTCAAATAGCCAAATCTATTCTGAGAAAAAAGAAGTTGTGATGCAAAAATACGAAAACTGATCTGAAGCTCAAACACAGACAAAATTGAAAGTTGATCAAAGACCTCGATATTAGACAAGAATCCATAAAATACATTAAAGAAAATATATGCAGAACCTCCAGAATACAGAGCTGAAAGCATTAAGACAAAAATAGAAGCTTACAAAGGAAAGCCCATAGGATTCAAAGCAGATTTATCAAATGAGATTCTATGAGCCAGAGAGAATGGTCAGACATAGTACAAAAGCACAAAGTAATGAATCGCGAAGAATACTCTATCCAGCTAGACTTTAACTGAGATTATAGGAACAATAATCTTCATGGAAAAGGCAACGTCTTAGGGAATTCATAGCTTTAAAAACAGTTTTGTGAGTTCTTTAAAGGACAGGACAAACATCTCAGCATCTGGCACTGAGTATGTCACTCATGGCATTTATTGTTGACCTCAAGTAGATTAAGAAAGGATTGAAACAAGGTTTGCAGCATGCAAGGCAACAATTTTATTCATTGTAATATTATTCTGGCCCCTATATTTAGTTTTAAATGTTCTAAATAAATTTAAAACATTTATTTCTATAAAACAAATAGACACCAAAAAAATCATGCTTTTTTATCCTAAGTGTTGTTATAGAGTATAAAAGGCTTTTAGAGATAACAAAGCAGACTATATATAATTACAAGTTCATACTATCCTTTGAAAACAAAGCAAGTAGTAAGACAATTCATGTCTTTGTAATATTTAATTAGAACTTTTATTTATATTTATATTTATAAAAATTAGTAGATTAAAACCTTTAATAGGGTTCTCCTACAAGATAAAACAACAACATTGTTTCTAGGACTCATGTATTGGACTTAGAACCAATTTTAATTTTTATTACTAGGCAAACTCAATGAAAAACAATGGTTTGTTTCATGTGTAATTGTCTTTTTAACAATTACACATGACACAAAAAAGCACAAAAGAGCACAAAAAGGTCTTCCAGAGTCATATCATGAAAGTTGCCTGGAAAACTGGATTATTTGGGAGTGATGAGTAGCAGGTGGTAGGATGAAGTACAAATCCAGCTAAATAAAAATGCTGAATAAAGTAAAATAAAAATTAAGGAAATTAAAAGGAGAAATTGCTTTAACTGGCAAAAACAAAAGCTTTCAGAAGAGTCATTCCATTAGAACCTACCATATAGACCCGGTGCGTCTTATTCATTAATTGCCCATATAATTATTTTACTGAGTTTTACTTTCAACCCTTACACATTTTCTAATTGTATCTAGTTGATGGCCACTAACAGCATTCAAAATGTTTATTTACAGGGGCTAGAGAAATAGTATAGTGGGTAGGACATTTGCATCGCAAATGACTGACACTGGTTTGATTCTTGTCACTGCATGTGGTGCCTGAGCAATGGTCAGGAATGATCCCTATTTACAGAGCTAGGGTAAGACCTGAGCACAGTTGGGTGTAGTCCCAACCTCCCCTAAAAAAAAGTTTATTTCCAGTCCAGACATCATTCCTATTTACTGTCCTAAGGACATAACTGCGGAGTTCTTGCTCCACTTAAATTCTGATGTTGACATGTCAAATAAAACTGAATCCTTCACAAAGGACTCATTTCTCCACTACTTCCACACCCATATTCTTTACCTCAGAATGCCTGTTTTTCAGTTCCTCAAGGAAACAAAACTTTGGAGTTCTTATGTATATATTTTTCTAATAATGATTATTGTAATTCCCCCTACACTACTAGCTCCCCTGATATCTTCTCTTACCTGTATTTTTATTCAAAGGCCTCTTGTGATATATTTCATTACAATATCTAAACTAGAATTTAAGAGCTTTAATGCAGAACACTTAGGGAGTGTAGTTAAATGAACTCATAATTAGGAAGCAATATGGAAAAATGGAATAAGGTTAAGAAAAGAAATACACATTTTAAATGGTATTTTGATTCAATATTCATTGCCCGAGTCTATTTTTTAATTGCAAATCACATAGAAAATATTGAAAGTAATAATGCAGTCTAAGAACCAATGCACAGTATGCTAATATTTAGAGTTCATTTTATATTACTGCCTCAATTTTACACAACTTATTGCAAAGTGTATCACTACTTGGCAGAGGAAATTTTGGGAAAGACTTTCTGGCACTGTAAAAATATTGGGAGTATGGGGAAAATAAAAGCTGTCATCTGTATCAGACTTCATTAGCAATTCTTAAAGTAGTCTCTCATCTGAATTATTTTTATAAACTGCTATGAGGGAAATGTTTGCTATTGTGTGTGTGTTTGTGTGTGCATGTGATTGGCAGGTAGGCATATCCCTAGATGCTATACAAATGAAGAATTGAATATAAACAGAGCTGATAAATGAGCCAAGAGACATGCTCGGCTGAGAGGGCTCCCACTTGTGTGTCCCAGCTGGTCTATAATTTGGCCCAAAGACCTCTCATTTCTCCACACCTGGCATTTTGCTGATGACGATATTCCAGATTCTCTTCAGTGGGACAACAGCTTGCCAAGAAGCCAGAAATGAAATTGTATGTGGATAAATGTATCTTATAGTTTTTAAAAGTATCTGTATAAGGGGGTAGAATTCATCCCTGCATCAAATAAAGACATAAACTTCAATGCATTTTGTATACCGTTGCATACAAAACAAAGTATATATAAAAGTATATATGTTTTGTGTATATTATATATACATATATAATATACATATATATACTATATATAGTATATATACTATATATACATATATATACTATTGGGTAATCAACTCTTTGTCCATATTTATGGCATGTTTAAGGAGAAAGTCTGTTACTCAGTATTTTTGCATTCTACGTAATATTATGACAATATATACAAAATCACATAACAACCCACACAGCTTCGACATATAAGAAATTGGTGGGGGAAGTCAATTAGGACAGAGAAGGGACCACTATGACAGTAACAGTAGGAAGTGATCACTCTTGACCAGAACTGAGTACTGAAAGGAGGTAAAGTGATATACATGATAACCTTTCAAAACCTGTACTGCAAACTATAATAAGTAAAAGGAAAGAGAGAAGACAGAGAGGAAAGAGTGATATATATACAATACATATACACACATACACACACACATATATATGTATATAAATATATATATGTGTGTGTATGTATATATATATATATATATATATATATATAGAGAGAGAGAGAGAGAGAGAGAGAGAGAGAGATCCAGAGACTCACAGACATGGGTCAGAGCTGCTACCGGCTCTCCCTGTGCCCAGTCGATCATGAGGCACCCGGGAGGGATGGCGGGTTCTAGCCCTGGCCCGCCACCCCAGCAGAGCCTCGCAAGAAGTCAGACAACCCAGCACTCGATGTGGGCCGCCATTTTCCACATCCGGACTCCCCTCTCATCAGAGCTCCACCTAGAAGAGAGCTAATCACAGCCCGGCTCATCAAGACCCACCCTGCATCAGTCTTTTTCAAGTCCGGCATAGGTATACTGATCCAGAGACTCACAGACATGGGGAAGAGCTGCTACTGGCTCTCCCTGTGCCTAGCTGCTCACAAGGCACCCGGGGGGGTGGAGGGGGATGGCGGTTTCTAGCCCTGGCCCGCCACCCCAGCAGAAGGACGCCATTTACCACATACAGATTCCCATCTCATCAGAACTCCAGCAGAAGAGCTGGTCACAGCCCGGTTCGCTTGCGTTGTGCATCAATAAATGCTGGAGATCAGAAGTGACAAAAAAGTATCCCACCCACACGACAGAGCTTGCCAAGCTACCCATGTCATATTTGATATGCCAAATACCAGTAACAATTATAGACCTTATTCCCATGACCTGATAGAATGGTTTGATAGAATGGTTTCCCAGAGCAAGCGGATGCCCTTGGGCTCTACTAGTATGAGATAGGACTTATGGAGATGTTACTGGTGCCCGCTCAAGCAAAGCGATGATGAACCGGAAGATAAGTGACAAATGAGAGATGGAGAGAGAGACAGAGAGAGAGAGAGAGAGAGAGAGAGAGAGAGAGAACTGAGGGAAGAAAACTGGGGGACATTGGTTGTAACAAATAATGGTGGGGCCGCAGCGATAGTCCAGTGGGTAGGGCATTTGCCTTACACGAGGCCGCCGGGTTCGATCCCCAGCATCCCATAAGGTCCCCTGAGCACCACCAGGAGTAATTCCTGAGTGAAGAGCCAGGAGTAACTCCTGAGTGTTGCCAGGTGTGACCCAAAAAGCAAAAAAAAAAAAAAAAAAAGAAAAAAAGAAATGAAAGATGGTGGAGCTACAGATATTGAAACATTGTATGGTGTGGCTGAATTCCAACAATGAACAGCTTTGTAACTGTGTATCTCATGGTGATTTAATTTAAAAAAAAGGAATTTCCTTCCACCATATGAAATCCCTCTCAACAAAGTTGTGTGCGTATACATACATACACACATATGTCTGTGTGAAAAATGATTTTTATTTTTGTATGTCCACTCAGAAAAGTGGCTTGAACATACGGCATTTGTATATTTAATTTTTTAAGGAAATTCCATATTGTTTCCACAATGGCACTAGTTCACAATGCTACCAGTAAGTAGTATCTAAGATTTCATTTTCTCCACAACCTTGCCATCTTCTATTTTTTTTTTTTTTTTGCTTTTTTGTTCACACCCAGTGATGCGCAGATTTTACTCCTGGCTCTGCACTCAGGAATTACAACTGGCAGTGCTCAGGGGACCATACATGATGCTAGGGATAGAACCCTGGTCGACCGTGTGCAAGGTAAACGCCCTACATGCTGTACATGCGTGTACAAGGTAAACGCCCTACATGCTCTAATCCCTTTCCATCATATTTTATCTCATCATTTACAAGATAGCCCAAAGGCAGTTAATTAATATCATTATGACATTATCTGTAATTAATCATACTATTTTCTCACAATTCTACTATTGGACATATATTCAAAATCACTCATATGGTTATTACATGTAATCACATTCATAGCAATAATGTCAAAAGGGGAAGTGACATAAGCTTGCAGTGACAGATTAATGAATAGACAAAATGTGGTATACATATTTAAAAGAATACTTAAAGAAAATTATGACTTAAAGAAAATTATGTCTTATGCTACAACGAGCATGATCCTTGAGAAAATGATGCTTATAAGAATGAGAAAGTTACAACATAATGGCTATTGTATGATTCTACTTATATGAGGTACTCAGAGATAACATTCATAAACTCAGACATTAGATTAGAATGGTGATTATCAGGAGTGTGGTTGGTGGGAGTTTAGTTATTATTTAATGAATATGTGGTTTAACTTTGAAAAAATGAGACAGAGTGATAGTTATACAAGAACATAAAGATAAAATAGATGTGAAGATGGTTATAAAACAATACGGTGTTCTTAATGCCTGTGAACTCTGCTAAGAGATGACAACTTTATATATTTTCCATAAAAATATAAACTTTACATATTCTAAAGTGTTACAGTTTATTGTGTAACAAGTCAACTTCACTCATTTAAGGTTTCTTTGAACACTCCATTTACCTCACTCCATTTACCTCAATTTTTTATGTATCCAAATATGTCTGGTAAATTCAGTCTAAGTCAAAGAGACATAGATAAAAAAGTTCAACATAGGGGAACAAATCCGATCCCATAACGCAAGGAATTAGCCCCTCTACTCTGCAATAGACACTGCATATTTAGAAATATAAAAAAAGACTTGAGGATAACACTCAATAAGAAAGGTAACAATACTTTCTAGAAACTCTAATAAGTGCTATTTGGAATATCTGATTAGAGTCATAAACAGAAAAAAACTTGGTTCATTGATACATGTAAAGAATACCTGTGATAAACCAAATTTTGCAAAAACTTGTCAAAGTATTGGAAAAATACCTTCTATTTTAAGATAGGATAAAGGTGTACTGGTTTTTACCATACATAGACAGGTTTCACCTACTCCATTACAATATTAATGGGCTATACTGAAAGCAGGATGAGAACACTATTCGGGTCTCCCAAAGAGGAACTAAAATATTCCAAGGTATGCTTGGAATATCACACCTCGTTCAAGTGAGAGAAGGAATCTGGAGTTCTGACCTCCATCCATGATCGAGAGTCAGGGACGCTGTCCCATTTGCCAAGGCGTCGAAAATCAAATGGGCTGGACATGTAATGCAATTTGGCGATGACCACTTGACTACAGGCATTACTGACTGGATCCCTTGGGATGTCAAAAGATCACATGGCCGCCCACCTACAAGATGCCAGACTTCTTTGTCAAGACCCTGAATGAATGGTTTGAGGCTCCTCGTATTCCTGGAACAAGCAGATGCCATTAGACTACACTGGCATGTAATAGGGTCAAATGGAAATGTTACTGGCGCCCACTTGAGCAAATTAATGAATAACGGGATGTCAAGTGATCAGTGATTAAAATATTAAAAAATAAATAATAGGAATAACCAAAACAGGAGTGTACCAATTTGGAACAGATAATAAAAGGCTTTTATTTGCAGTTTTTCCTGCATTAGCACATTTAACTAGCATTGCTATGGCAACTCATTTGTCTTAAGTAAAATTAAGAGATAAATACTAAAACACAATAATGCTAAAAATAAATTATTATTTATATTAATTATATTATTAGTATAAAGAGATTGCTTTATGCCCATCTGAGAAGGGGTTAATATAAAAAACTAAACAAGACACTGGTATAACTTGTAAAGAAAAAAAAATCCAACCGCATAAAAGTATGGAGAAGAACATAAATTGCCTCAAAGAAGAAATTTTGAATGGCCAAAATGCATATGAAAAATTGCTCTTCATAGCTAATCATCAGGGAGATGTAAATCAAAGAACAATGAGATTTATCTCACACCACAGAAACTGGCACACATCCAAAAGAGTAAGAACAAGTAGTGCTGACACAGATGCAGAGAAAATGGGACTCTCATCCATTGTTGGTGGGAATGATGACTCATACAGCCTTTATGGAAAACAATATGTCCATTCCTCCAAAAACTAGATATTGAGCTTCCATTTTACTCAGCAATACCACTCCTGGGAATATACCCTGGGAATCCAAAAACACACAGCGGAAACACCATCTGCACTTTTATGTTCATAGCAGCACTATTTACAATAGCCAGATTCTGGAAACAATTTGAGTGCCTGAGAACAGAAGACTGGCTAAAAGAAACAATGATCCATCTACACAATGGAATACTATACAGCTGTTAGGAAAAAGAAGTCATGAAATTTGCCTACAAGTGGATGTTCATGGAGATTATCATCCTTAGCGAAATTAGTCAGAAGGAAAAGGACAGATATAGAATGACCGCATTCATTTGTGGGACAGAAATATATACCAGTGTTCTACTAATTGTTGGAAATGGTAATTCCAGACTAGAACTGAGTATTGAATGTAGGCAGAGGGATACTCATGATAACCCCTAAATATATGTATGGCAATCACAATGTGTAAGAGAAGGGAAAGACAGAGAGAGGGAGAGAAGGAGAGAAGGAGAGAGAAGGAGAAGGGTGAAGATGGAGGAGAAAGAAGGACGAAGAGGAGGAGGGAAGGAAGAAGGAAGAAGGAGAAAGGAGGAGGAAGGAGGTGGAAGGAGGTGGAAGGAGGAAGAGGAGGAAGATTGGGAGGAAGAAGAGGAGGAAGAAGAGGGGGAAGAAGGTGATGGAGTGAGGGGAGGGGGAGGTAGGGGGAGTAGGGGGAAGAGGAGAAGAGGAGGAGGAGGAGAAGGAGAAGGAGGAGAAGAAGAACAACAACAACAACAGCAACAACAACAACAACAACAAAAACAAAAACAAGAACAAGAACAAGAAAGATCCTGCTGTAGAGGCAGGCTGGGAAAGCGAATGAGGGGATATGGGTGATGGGAAATGTGCTGCTCTGGTGGAGTTATGAGAGCTGGAACACTGTATTCTTGAAACCCAATCGTGAATATCTTTGTAATGTATAACTAATGGTGAGAAAATAAAATTTTAAAAAATTATTGCAGTCTTTGATTTAAACTTTCTGCTGAAATTTAAAACAGAATATATATATATATATTTATATATATATATATATATATATATATATATACAAAATAAGAAATATAGAATTATGATGGCTTCAATTTTGGCTTTGGGGGGGCCACATCTAGCAGTACGCAGGGCTTATTCCTGGCTCTGTACTCTTGGATCACAACTGAGGAGAACTCTTTGGACACTCTTTGGGCTCACATAGGGGATTATTATGTGCAAGTCAATTGCCTTACACTATTTCTTGGGTCCTGCTGTTTTTTTTAAAAAGAAATTTTGATAACTATTTGTTATGAGATTCACTAAACTTCTCATAAACTCTTCATATACAGTAAGGAAACTAACATATAGGTGGGATAAAATACTGCAAGTACTCAGAAGGAAAAAAGGAAGCAAAAATACTTTGAAAAATTTTTTGAAGCAAAAATGTTTTCAGAATTAAAAACAATGACACAATAAAGAAAACAGGGCAACTGAATAAACAAATTATTTCCCAAAGCTAGAAAATATTATAAATTCAGCGGTAACACTTAGAAAATGTTCTGATTTACTTATTTAATCTGGGAGCATTATAATTATTATTTTATTGTTTGGTAGGGCACAGGAAGTAGTCAATGATCACTTTAAAGCTCTTGTTAAGAGGGTTTATATTTTGCAACTAAAAGTGCAAAGCAAACTGTTTAAAATTGTTCCATTCTCCTAATACATATCTTACAAATAATTAACATCATTTGTTCAAATCAGGCATGTATAAAGTAAGAAAAGATTGAAGAAACAATGAGTTAATTCCAATGTGACAATTTTTTAAATATTTGGAATGTGTGGTGAACTTAATGAAACTATTATCTTTACTTTTGACCAAAATCCTATTTTTAAGTTGACAATTAAAAAAAAATTTACGGTAAAAATTCTTCAAGAAGTGCACTTTTCTAGTCTAATATTAAAATATTCAATTATTATCATGAAATATTTAAGAGTTTTATATTTAGATGTGTTTGGGGTAGTCAGAATTAGATCCTGAAGTTTAAACTACCAGATAAAACAATCTTGTACTTTTGGTTGCTTAATGTTATACAAAATTTTCCCTTCCCTCATCTCCCCGAAACCTCCTCCCCCTTACTCACAAAGTGGTCCAACAGAATCATCCTTATTCAAGCAGTTTTCTTCCAAATGACAAAGATCCCGATTCTCTCCATCCTGTTCCTTTACCTTCATCATGATCATTTCCACTTGGCCAGAAAACTGAAAAAAGAAATGAACAATGGTGTGTCTGTTTGGGAAGTTTCTACTAAGCCAAGTTGAGATATGAAGTATTATTTTTTATAGGGCCCATAACCAGAAGAGCTTGTGAGTCAATACAAAACACATTAGTGATGGGAAGGCAGATATTTAACAGAGACTTAACCCAGTGCCTCATGTATGTGCTATGCTATGTATGTACTTTACCATTTGAGTAATGTCCTTAGCCATAGCCCATGCTTAGAAAAACCACAGGTCAATTTACCCATATATTCTAGGCTAATGTAGTCACAAGGCTACAACTAACTCCCAAAGATATAAGGAAATGTTTAGTAGCAATGTGTTTGGCAAACAAGCAATAATTTGCGGGGGAGGGGCAGGCGTAATCTTTTCATAAAGATTGTTATTTACTGGATTTATTTTTATGAAAAATAATGACAAACATCTAATTCCACCTGCTTTCCAGGCACATGTGTGTACATGCATTGCTTTATTATTATTATTTTGGTTTTGTACCACACCTGGTTGTGCTTTGGGTTTAGTTCTGGTTCTGCACTTAGGGACACTTCTAGCACTTCCTGTGGGCCAGATATGTGTGGTACCATGCTTGACTTGCACAATTGCAGACCCTGTTCAACCCAAACCATTGCCAAGAGTAAGCCTCTGAGCACTACTGGGTGTGGCACCAAACTAAAAAAACAAAACAAAAGGAACAGAAAACAAGAAGTTCAAACCTATTAAATGACTAGCAATTTCTGTCCAACAATTATGAATTGGCAAACAATAGCTATTTTTCACTGAAGAGATAAAACCAGATAGGTGACAAAAATCAATATTAAAAATAACCAAAATTTAACTGGTATTTTCACATCTATTTGCTTTTGTATCTAAATTTTAAATTTCTTATAACACACTTATTGTTAAATTTCTTTGTTTCTTAAATTTTTGTTTCTTAAATTGTTTAATTTTTGTTGTAAATTCTTTTTTTAATTTTTGTTTCTTAAATTCTTTGTTTAATTTTTTTTGTTTCTTAAATTCTTTGTTAAATTTCTTTGTTTCTTAAGTTCTTTGTAACAAAAACACTATTGTTAAATTTCTTATAACACACTTATTATCCCCTCTGGTAAATCCAACTGTACTGCAGTCTAGTACAATACTCTCAGTCTCATTCCACTTATAGTACCTCTCTCAAACACATCACTACTTTTTGGCTCCCGGTGTTTTGCAGCACATCCTATATATGGATTTTTAAAACTTATTTCCTCTAGAATATGCTTTAACTTCTCTGAGAAAAGGCATGCCTTCTATAAAAGTCAATTACACATCCTACCATTTCCATTCCTTAGATCAATCCCAACCGATGCAATTAGACACACACTTCACATACTTCTACAGCATATTTATGAATATATTTAAGAAGACAGATCAAAAGATTAAGTTATGTGCTAAATTTCTAGCAATTATTAGTCACTGAAAGGGGTATTATTTGGGAGTGGGGAGGAAGATGTGGCCCATTGCTTTTATGGCCATTAGGAAAGAGTGAGGGATGACTAATGACTTCTGTCATGCAAGTGACAGCTTAGAATCTTATACATGACATTTATACCCTTAGGGCTCAAAGCCAATTTAGAATTTGGCACACCACAAAATTGCAACAGCCTGAAGTAGGCTGATAGGTGGCGATGGGAGGAGGTTGGTGGGTGGTGGCTAGCAATGAGTTCCTAGAAGAATTAAACCAAAATGTGATTTAAAGAAGTTACTTTGCCTCTAGCACTAAAACGTTCAAAATGCATTAAGGTGGGACCCACTTTGTGCACACAGTAAAAGCAGGGTAGGACTCCAAATGGTGCCAGCGCTAGCTCTAGAGAAGTTTGGACAATCAGGCGAGGAGAAATTTCAACAGAAACAAGATTGTGATAAAGACATGAAAGACCAGTAGCAATCCAAAGGTCTTCTTTGCTAATATCCCGAATATGCTAAACTCTACAAACTCCAACCAAGGCAATATGAATAGCCATGTGTAGTGGCATCTTGAAGCCAGAGTGCTCTCTCCCCTCTACAGAAGTCTGCCTTCTCTCTTAAATGTGGTATTCTTTTTTTCCTTTTAATCTCTATATAATTTTTTTTAATATTCTAGTTCACTAATCATTTGTTCTTGAAATTATTTTCTGTGAAGATGATATACCCTGATACAAATTAGAACTGTTTTTTCTTTTCTAGGTAGAGGAATTTCTATCACCAATCTAAGATCCACAGCTGATAAATCTGGTGGCAGAGAAAATTTCCCATGCAAAAGTAAAACAAGTGTGACTCAGGTAGTTTGCAGATTTCTTTGTGGAGCTGGTGAGATGTGAGAACATAACATACAGATGCACTTATATAGCAGATTTTAATCAGTCCCAAACTTCCCCAGACAATGTCCAGGTTGATGAGGTGGATAGAGGGAACTGGTAGTGCCCCCTTTCAAAGTTGCTGCCTCTCTCCTCCCCATTTCACATGAGTCACCTTTATGCAAGGTCTTTTATTTACTCAAATGAAAAAAAAAGCCAAAAATGTTTGCGATCAGAGAATAAATGGATTATTTGTATCATTACACTATAGTGGTTAATTTGATATCCCAGGTCTTTTATTATCTAAGAATTCCAAGTGGATTTTTAAATGATTTCATAAAGAGAAATACAGTGATCGCACAGCATGTGGGATATTTGCCTTGCACATGATCAACCAGGGGTTCAATCCCTGATATCCCACATGATCATGAGCACCACCAGGAGTAATTCCTGAGTGCACAGCATGGAGTAAGCACTGAGGGCATCACCGATGTGACCCCAAAAGCCAAAATATTATATCATATATATTTATATTATACATAATGGTGTCCATTCGAGCAAATAGATGATCAACGGGAAGACAAGTGATATTGATATTATATATTTATATTGTATATAAATATATATAGGATAATACAGGATATAAGTTAAATGATGAGAATTAGCAGTTTGAGTTTTCTCTTTATTTGGTGTATAAAATTACCCGCACGGCAGAGCCTGGCAAGCTACCCATGTCGTATTTGATATGCCAGATACCAGTAACAATTATAGACCTCATTCCCATGACCTGATGGAATGGTTTGAGGCTTTTTATGTTCCTGTAGCAAGCAGGTGTCCTTGGGCTCTACTTGAATGAGACAGGTCATATGGAGATGTTACTGGTGTCCACTCGAGCAAATTGATGATCAACGGGAAGACAGTATAAAATTATAGACAATTATAGATCTCGTTCCCATGACCTGAAGAAATGGTTTGAGGCTCTTCGTGTTCCTGGAGCAAGCAGATGCCCTTGGGACAGGAGTAATGGTGATGTTACTGGTCTCTGCTTGAGCAAATCGATGAACAACAGGAAGACAAGTGATTTATTCAGTATGGACTAGTTAGGAAATAATAAACAAACAACTGCTGGTGCCCAATAAAGTTTGGAGTTTAAATTTCACATTGTTTTTATGCCACAACTGGCAGTCTTCAAGGCTTCCTTCTAGGCTTCCTTCTGGTTCTGTGCTCACAATCCTATGCTGGGCTCAGAGGACCATGTGAAGTACAGGGATCGAACCTGGGTCATTCACATGGAAGACAAATGTCTGCACTATCACTGCAGCATAGGGTTTGATTTCTTAGTAGTAAAATCAAATTATTGTATCATGATGGCATTGAGTGTGAAGAGGTACAGAGGAGAGGATCCTCTCTCAAAGGCAATCATATCCCCATACTGACTCCCATGCAAACAGGACTCTCCATATGAACTGGCAACAGGAAACTTGTGATATGATGTGACCTAATGACTATATGCCTACAATCCTCTCAGCTATTATGTTGAAGGTGATAATTCCTGTCGTTTTAAAATAGTCTTTTCTGAATACCTCTGTTTGGTCTTCATGGGGCCCAGGAGACTTTGCAGCATGAATACGGGACTGAGTCACAGGAATGTGGCATCCTGTCAGGTCCAGTAAGCACACTGTCAAAAAATACCACTGACAAGACGTCTTGATGGGTTCCACATGCAAACAGCTATGTCTTGTAAGGAGAGAAATACAGAAAATCAGCACTATATTCAAATGTGTTTATTGTAGAAAATTCCCTTAACTGAGGCAGAGTTAATGTGTAGATGACACTTTAATGCTGCCCTCCATCAGGAACGAGTGAGACAAGTTTCCAAGCAAAAACAGGAATTGGGCATATTAAGAGTAACCAAGGCATTTTTATCCAAACAATTCCACTTTTGAAAATTCCATCCATATCCACAGTTGTTGGGGATGCCACTGGGGTCCCCGACAGTGTCAGGACAGAAGTTTTCTTCTACCTCCGAGGATGCCGGGGAAATAGATGAAAACTCACAAGTCCGTGCAGTTCCAAAAAGGCTTTTAATGGTACAAAAACTCTTCCACAGCACTCTAATATAATGAAAGAACTCTAGCTCTGGTCCAAACTTAGACAATACATATGAAAGAGCCTAAGTCTCCCACCAAAGATAGAGGATCTCACCCGAGATGAGTCCTACCCAGAAGAAGGAGCAAAAGGCCAAAGAGCAAAAAGCCGAAAGCCAAAAAGCAAAGAGCTGCAGGAGCCAAAAGCGAAAGGCCAAGGGACCTCAAGCCAGTCCCCTTATATACACCAAAGTAATCTGATTTGAGACAGGTTCATGTCAACAAAGAACCCTAAACAGAGTGTAGAAGAGCAGTGCCACACCTTATTGCAGGTACAAACAAAGGTTATGCCAAGGTTATGCCAAGGACTAATCCCCTTATGTAAAACACTGGAAAGAGAGCTGATATAAAGTAATACATCTGAATTTCATGAGCTTCATGTAATCTAGATGGTACCCACAAGGTCCTTCTTATTATTATCTGCACCAGGGTGGTTCTGAGTATCTTGTTCTCGTGTACTGAAAGGGTCACACTCGCCTGCTTAGAGCAAACTAGTATGATCCTTCCTATAGTCTTCCTATAGTCTCAGCGTAGCCAGGGTGGTAGTCTCCTGGTAAATTCTAACTGTCCCACGCTGAGTGCAGTGGGTATAAAGAGGAGCTGTGCCCAATCTAGAAAACGTAGAAGTCTTAGTAGATGTATAAGTCAGAAGTTATTCAATCAAGGTGACTTCTGTAACTGCCACACCCTCTAGCAGTGTTTACATAGAAGAGAGGTCTCATTAGAATGAAACTTGACTTAAATAAATTAAGCTGTGAGTGGGCAAAACAACAAAGCTCCCAGATTAGCTAGATCTGTCATCCAACACACAGTGAATACAAAATGCTGGGAAAGGTTGTTCATTGCAAGTAGGATATTATGCTAATTCAAAATGCCTCAAGGAGTTACAGAAATGACATTAGGGGACTGAGGAATAATGTATGAAACCATATGGAAAACTTAGGGAAAGACTGGTTACAAGGTCAAAGATTATAGTTTATTTCAATCATTCCCACTTTCTGTTAAACAGTGCTATCTGAAGTTATTAACTTTAATTTGTTTATATTTTATATAAGTTATATTAATTTCATATAATAAAAAATTCTAGAAAGATTTCAATTGATATTAAAGAAGTATACCCTTCTCAAACTATTAATCCAGAAAACCAAACATCTCCTGAATTTTAAGACATCATTAAGTGTGAACTCTATTCCTATCACAAAATTTTAAAATGAAGCAGGCAGCAATTTAGCTTCTTTGAAAATTAGCAGGGTACTCGGGTAAAAATAGAAAACCACTGATAGCAATCAGTACTGCAACAAAATGAGTTTCCTGAAGTTTCCAGGTGTCTTCATAACTTTCTTCTAAAAAAGACAAAATATTGCAACAGGTCTAACAGAAAATGTATTTCCCAGACACCTAAACTATATGGGGAGGGCTAATATCATCTGATTATTCAGGATCTAAACACAGTTTTCCCCACACACACCAGAAATGCCAGTTTTAGTACTGTACAAAAGATATATATATGACTAAACTTAGCAGTTTTAGTAGGTTGTAATAAGAGAATTTGACTCCTACTCTTTCAGATCACTACTACCATATTATAAGAGGGTTAAAAAAAATTTTGTGTGTGGGATTGGGAGGACACACCTATCGATGCTCAGAACTTACGCCTGGTTCTGTATTCAGAGACTGCACCTGGTCAGCTTTGGAAACTGTATGGAGTGCAAGGATCTCTACAAACCCTAAGAGAGTTAAATCTAATTGGCAGTACAGGTTGAAGCAGTAAAAAGAAAATTTCTTCTACCAACCAAACTTATTTTAGTTCAATAAGATTAGCCATTCCTTCATCAAAAGATTTATAAGACCCTGATGCAAATGTCAAGACGCCTATCATTGTTTCTATTATCTTGACATTGGCATATCAAAATATCAAGTGTTCTGATGTGGCAAATATTTGATATGCCAAATACCAGTAACAATTATAGACCTCATTCCCATGACTTGATAGAATGGTTTGAGGCTCTTTATATTCCTGGAGCGGGCAGATGCCCTTGGCTATCTCGCATGTGACAGGACGTATTGAGATGTTACTGGTGCCCACTCAAGCAAATCGATAATCTACGGGAAGACAGTGATACAGTGATCTTGCCATTAAGTAAACTCAGCATTTTTGAATGTAATTGTTAGTTATAGTAGTCATGAGTTGTTTTTAAAACTGTACTATTTTGTTGCTATGAATATCACTACTATTTAATATAAACATTTTGCTTTATGGTGGGAAGGTTATGTTTGTGGTTCATGAGTTTCTAGTTCATGTGTGTTTTGATTGGTAATGATTATCACCCACAAAATCTAGTGTTTTTGAACTGTTTTAGTGATTTTATTGGCTATTTTAATATATAGGTGCAGGATTTCTAATTATGATCATATTTACTTTTATTTTTTACTTTTTTTTTGCTTTTTTGGGTCACACCAGCAATGCTCAGGGATTACTCCTAGCTCTGCACTCAGGAATTACTCCTGGCAGGGCTTGGGGTACCATATGGGATGTCAAGGATCAAACCTGGGATGGCATGTAAAAGGCAAACACCCTACCTGCTACACTATTGCTCCAGCACCATATTTATTTTTAAGTGGAAACATTCTACAATGGAGACTCCATTCTGTTGCCATTACAATGCTCTTATGCCTATAATTACTCAAATTAATTTCAGCTCTTTAGATGATGTATATCATGATTTATATCAGACTCAATAATAAAGAAGTTACTCAGATGGATATTTCTACCTTAAGAGAATGCAAATCATTTACTACTGAGTACTTTCTTTCCAGAAACCATAGGAATACTATAGTGACAAGACTTCACTTTAACAGATTAAAATATATCTGGATATATTTTACTAATGCTGGTCCAGAGACTCAGGCGTGGGGCAGAGCGGTTCCTTGCTCTCCCTGTGCCCAGCCGTTCATGAGGCAGTCGGGAGGCATGGTGGGTTCTAGCCTTGGCCCACCACCCCGGCAGAACCTCACAACCAGCCAGACGACCCCCCCACCCACTCCATGGGTGCCGCCATTTTCCACATCCGGACTTCCCTCTCTTCAGAACTCCACCCAGCCGACCAGCCCATCACAGCCCGGATCATCGACACCCACCCTGCAGCAATTTCTTCCTCAATCCAGCCCAGGTATGCTGGTCCAGAGACTCAGGCGTGGGGCAGAGCTGTTCCTTGCTCTCCCTGTGCCCAGCCGTTCATGAGGCAGTCGGGAGGCATGGTGGGTTCTCAGCCTAGGCCCACCACCCCGGCAGAACCTCACAACCAGCCAGACGACCCCCCCACCCACTCCATGGGTGCCGCCATTTTCCACATCCGGACTTCCCTCTCTTCAGAACTCCACCCAGCCGACCAGCCCATCACAGCCTGGCTTGCGCGCCGCCGGGTTCATCAATAAATGCTTTATTTGGAGGTGTTTAAATAATATGCCTCCCGCACGGCAAGCCTAGTAAGCTGCTCGTGTTGTATTTGACATGCCAAATGCCAGTAACTATTATATTAGGTCATTCCCATGACCTAATATAATGGTTTGAGGCTCTTTATGTTCCTGTAGCAAGCCGATGCCCTTTGCTCTACTGGCATGAGGCAGGACATATGGAGATATTACTGGTGCCTGCTCTAGCAAATAGATGATTAACGGAAGATCGTGATCGTGATATTTTACTAAAGGAGGAAAGAAAATTCCTTCAGTCTATTTCTTTGGCTTCTGGATAGAGGCCATGACTTCCAAATGCCGTAAGGTTGACTGTAAAATACCATTAAGAATTCTTTACTTCCATTTGTACTCAGCCATTTGTGTTTATAAAAATTCCAGTCTCTTTCCTGCACTTAACTCATAAAGTTCCTTTTGTCATTTACATATCTGGTGTTGCCAAAACATTCCAATCTTCTTTCTAAACAAGAATAAACATCTTTTATGTAGAATGGATTTGTAGATTTTTTTTACCTGTTTCTAAACATAAACTTCGATTGTTTTTTTTTATGTTGTTTGAAATTATCAGAACTTATGTTTAGCACATGGCTGACATTCAGTGAAATCTTATACTTAAAACTGAGTTCAATCAATCTGTTAGGAAATCCCTAAATACAATTCACTAAAGACTTAAAAAATAAAGTATGAAATACTTGATTTTTATTTGTGGATACAAGGATATGACTGTTTCTACACAGAGGAATTATATCTCTATAAAATGCCGCCAATGCCTGTTTTGAAGTCATTCCTATTTCCTCCAAACAATGTATACTCTTGCTGCAACTTTTTGTGTCCATATATTCATAACATATATATGGACACATATATTTTATATGATTTCCAAACAGAATTTACCATTCTTTTTCTTCCTAATTTCTGTCTGACTGAAATAGGATAGCATAGCATAGTCCAGTATTTTCGTCATCAAGAGTAAGTTTTCACATAAGAAAACAGTTCAAATTTCCACAGAAGCATATCATTTAAATAGCAAATCAAAAATATCAGAGATAAGCTGAATTTCAGCAATTCGAATTTCTCTTTGATTTCTACAGCACCTGGTCAGGGTAGTCAGGTTTAAAACATAAGAAAACCAAGAACAGGAAATTGCCTCTAAAATGAAAGATTTTTCTTCAAAGATATCAAAAGTAAGATTTCATCCACAGCAAAGTTAACAAAAAGGCTTATTTTTAATAAGTTTAAAATTAACATGTTAGTAAAATTCACCTAATTGCAATTTGATTTTAGACCCAGAATTAGCAATATAATTTTATAATATGAAAAAACGAATGGGTATATTAAACTCCTTTATTTCCTTGTAATATAAACCCCACGTGACTACTCCAGCTCACAATTGTTCTCTCACTCCTTCCCCACCACACACACACATACACACACACATACACACACTGAACTCAGGTTATTTAAAATGATAGAAAAAAGGGGGGAAAGGAAAAATGTTCCTGTAGTATGAAAGGGTGTCTCTAAGAAAGATTCCTTGCTTTTAACGATTTAAGAATGTAAACTATAAAATTGATTGAAACATACATCAGTTACTAAACATAGTAAGTTACTAAAACCTTTCCACAGTCAGCCACCTGAAATAACTAGTCTCCACTCTCCCAGAAAGGACTACAAATTCCAGCACATGCTTTGTTACTGACTTTTGAGTGTGGCTCTCTCTACCAACATATAGATATGGACAAACAATTAAGGGAGTATGAAGACTTAATCAACAGAAACCAGACCCTACCCATAAGTGAGTTATTATCAAAGGCTGTACTTGAGAGTTCAGTCCACCCTGCAGTGAGGAGGGCCACCGAAAGTTGGGGAAGATGACAAGGCGACAGGCACAGAACTGGACATGGGGTTGAGGTGAAAGCGTCAAAAAGTTAAATTCCTTGCTCTTTACCTACTCCAAGAATCTGAGACAAGTAAACCAGAGATCATATTTCCATCTAGACCTATATAGTTCATGAATACCAGGCTTGAGTTTGAGAATGACCCAAGGTTCTTCCTGATGTTCCCTAGGCAAGCCATGACAAAATTATATCTGATAGGTTTTAGGTGGTTACTCTTGAGGGACAAAGATGGGAAGTGAACAGAGCCACAGGTAAATCTCCCCCATTCCTCTCGCCACTTCCCTCTCTGCCCCACTTCTCATTCACTTTGCAGAACAATCTCCGGTCCTTGCCACAGTGCCTCCAATATCCTTCTCATGGTGCTAAGTCAGCTGCTGGGCTTATCCTCAGGAAGGTTCACCTGTAGTGGCTGTATCTTTCTCCGACTCAAGGGATAGCGGCTTACCCTGCAGGATGGACAGCAGCCGGAGGAAGGTCTGGTGCCTGAAAACAGGGAGAGAATGTGAAGGAAGGGGATCTGAGGGGGATCCTCAAGGATTAGTAAGCTATGCCCCCCAGCCTCACCTCTGCAGCTTGTCTTGCTCCTGCCCTGCCTTCTGTTTCAGAGTTTCAATTTCCTGTTCCAGCCTCTTAAGTGCCTGCTGAGTTCCTGTCTGACGTTCCCTTACTTCAGCAGAAGCTTCTGCCAGACACTGCAGCTGCTTCTCCTGCCAGGAGTTAAAATGTAGACATTTTAACTTGTTAGATGTGAAGGTTTTAGAGCGGCCTAGATGCAATTTGGATTTCAAATAGAAAGAGGGCCCCTATTCATTTTGGATAGGCCCACGGACTGAGAGAAGTTTCTTTCAACCTTTTCCTAATGTTAGCCTCCTTCCAACCATTTTCTTCTATTGGCCACTCTGTCCTATCAGTTGGTCCCTAGTCTTGTGCTATGGACACCTATGCACATGAGTTTCAATAGTGCCCCTCCCCAGGATATCTGGGAGCCAGAGAGAGCCAAACAACTCTGAGAAACTGGTTGTAAAGCAAAGGGAATGAGTTAGTTTTCAATGTGAAGCATTCTAGAGGAGAGGGGAACAAAGGTGACAATGAAACATTTATTTTTCTATATGCAAGTACTTGACTCTGCAGGGCAGTGCTAACATCGTCTCCATTTAACATGTGACAAACTAGAAACACAGTATTTATGTGACTGCCCAGTCAAAGAAGAATAAGGGGTAACACTGGGATTTGAGACTATGTTGGTATATAGGCTATTAAAATCTTACAGGAGGCAGCAAAATTTTTTAGGCAGAGGACAAAACCCTTGCGATGGCATGGATGAACTGGAAAATACAGCACACCTGTTGCAGACGCCACTGAGTTTGGGCTGCTTCACGTTTTTCATTGTTACTTGCTTCTGTAGGGAAGAAAAGATGGGAAGAAAAGCAGGAATGTTTTTCTGATTGAATTTTGGGCAACTGCCAATGGACCCAACTCAGCATGCTCACCCTTTTCCCTTCCTGTCTGCCTGTCCTTTCCTCCCACTTCACTCCACCTGGGTGCACCTTGGCCTGGAGCTGTTCAAGAGCCTCCTGGAGCTGTGCCCGCTTTGCTTGGGTCTCCTTCACCTTGGAAAGGACCTGGGTCAAGGTGCTTGTGATGTCCCTCCACTTGCTCTTGGTAGGTGGCCTTCAGCTCTTTCCACTGCTCCTTGGTTTCAATGGCCTTCTTCCCTGAGATAAGCCCGCAAGAAGGAAATGACTGTTACGGTTATTCTGCCAGTCTACAACACTGCAATCAGTCTTCTCTTCAGCTAAAGGGCTGACCTACTGATGTCTCTCCTATCACTCAGGGCAGTCCTATCCTATGCCACTGCCTACTTACGGCTTGTGTCTTCAGAAGCCAAGGGATCCTGGCCCTGTGTAGCATCATCCTGAGCCAGGAAGTTTTGCAGGAAGTCTACCACCTGAAGCTGGCTACAGAGCAGCTTGTCTTTCTTTCGAGAATCCTGTTTCGAGAAGAGCAGAGCAGGGAACATCATTACCGTTTCACCTCCAGGGATGCCTGCCAGCCTGCTCACCACCAATGCAGCCAAGTAAGCCTTCCCTCTTGCACATACCACCACAAACTCAGCCAAGATCTGGGCGGGAAGTTCTGCCTCCTCCTGCAGGCTTCTAGACGCCAGGATGTCTGTTGCCTCCGCCAAGGTTCTGAAAGAGTAAGGAGATGAGAAAGGGCAGACTCCCTGTCAGCTTGTTCAGAGAACCTGCGTGCATACACACATTTGTGGATTCTGTGTATCAATGCGGAGTCTGACTCTAACACAGAGCTGAATCTGAATGTATGCAGGGCCTGGAGAAGTAGGAAGTGCCTAGGAGAAAACGAAACAGGGCGGAGGGAATTGGGAGTAGGATAAAGAGTCATACAAACAGGTAGTGTGTCTCAGAAGAGCAAACATTTAGCCAAAGGATCTTAGATACTAGGCAGCATAATTGTGAAGGCACTAGGCGTGGATGGGGCTCTTGCAGAAGGCGGGGCTTCAAAGAGCAGAATGCAGAAGTTTCAGAGTTCTTCCTCTTTAGGGGCTAAGCCAAGGAAAAAGATCAAACTGGGAAGGTGTGATGAGCACAAGGGAGATGAAATGCAATGTCCCTTATAGGAAATCTCCCGGAAGTCAGGGGCTTCCCGTGGAGCGGGTGCGAGGCGCCAGTCCTGCTGTTCCCCTTCAGGACAGAGCCCCGAGACGACTGTGCCCGGTCGAGGAACGGGCCGTAGGGCCGTTATCAAAGAGCCGCCAACAGGCGATGCAGGAAATGAAGCTGAAACCGGGCTCCGAAGACTTCACAGGACCCACCCGGAGCCGTACCGGGTGGAAAGCAGAAAACGACAGACCTAAGGGCCCGCAAGCTGCACCCTACCCACGCCGGGCTGTTACCGGGGCTCACACTTACTCTCTAGCAGCAGCTTCGGCCGCGGTCTCAGTGGCCGCCTCCATTCTTCCCGCGCCGCGCGACCGCGAACTAGTAATGAAGCAGTTTTGGATCCACCGCGGACTGCGCGACAGGGCAGGCGATTGGCTGAGGCCGCCCAGTGGGCGGGAACAACACTAGCTTGTTTTTAATGGGCTGGAGTCGCTGGGCGTCTGGGCGAGTCCGACCCTTAGGCGCAGGCGCAATTTGCTCTGGGCGTGCGGGCGGGAAGTTCTGCGCCTGCGTGCCAGGCCCTGGGCGGTGCAGGAAACCAGGGTTGCTCTTTGAAATTTCTCCTAGGCTGGTGGTGGGTGGCTTCTACCCGTGCTGTGCTAGAAAGCGAAAACGTTTTTACTTAAGAACTATCATTAGTATTTAATTTTATGACTTTTTCTTAATTCGGCAGTGGTAGAAATCGGAGACTTTTCCATCTCATTTGGCATAATAGCGAAGAGTAATTCTGTACACGGAGAGAACATCAGATGATACTCGCTTACAAAGGTTACTGATAGTTTTTTGTTTGTTTGTTTTCCCCTGCAGGTGTGGCAGGGAGAGTCTAAGCCCAGCCTACCTACGTAGACAATTTAGAACTGAAATTCTAACAAGAGCACGACAGGTAATGTTCTCTGCACAGTACAAACAAAGAGTTGCTCAGAGAAGGCCAACTTCTGGGCACATTCTGACTGCCTAAAATCGAAACAGTATGGACGGTAGACAGACTACTATCGTGAAGGGATTATAAAGATGCTAGAGCTCCTAGGATTGGAAAAAGTGACTATGGGACCTTGAATCCTGCCGACAAGGGTTCAGTCTGCTGCATCACGAAAGACCCTTGAGCCCCTAAAGGAGTCATTCCTGAGCATGGAGCCAGGAGTGCCACCAGCTGTGAACCACCCTCATTCTCCACTCCCCAAATAGTGACTTTCTACAAATCAGGGTGGAAAGCTTTGTATTCGATGCACTGGGTAAATACACACACAGGGCATGCCTGTCTTTATGAATGAGTAGCCTTGGACTGTGCACTACCCTAATGCCACTAATCATATATTCAAAGACAAATGTCAGTGTACCATACTTAATCTCAAATATATGGTAGACTAAATTCAGTAATCTTTACAGAAAACTGAAAAATTAGTAACCAATAGGGTATAGTTTATAATGTCTGGCAACCATTAAAAACCTAAGCCTACACAAATAGGGAGAAATGGGTAAAGAGAAATAAACAATTACCAATAGGAATGGAAATAGGTGTTAAAATCAACAGACAACCACAACTGCATCCATAACTATATTTCATGTGTTCATATAAAGAGCAGAACACAGGGGCCGGAGTGATAGCACAGCGGGTAGGGTGTTTGCCTTGCACGCGTCGACCGGAGTTCGATTCCCGGTATCCCACTGCCAGCAGCAATTCCTGAGCAAAGAGCCAGGAGAAATCCCTGAGCATTGCCAGGTGTGACCCAAAAAGCAAAAAAAAAAAAAAAAAAATAGCAGAACACAAAAAAGATAATTTAGGTAATGAATATGAAAAAATTCATATTTTGGTGAAAATGTGAAACAGTGTATATGCTCTGGAAAATGGTCCAGCAAAACTTCAAAAAGTGAAACTTCTATTTGAACCACAATTCCACTCCTAGGCAAGGAGAGAAATGAAATCTACACACAAATACTGTAACACAAATGTTTATAGTAGCCTTTTAACAACAAGGACCAAAATGTAGAAACAGCGCAAATTAGTCTTTTCCAGTGATGGAAAATCAAATCTATATTCATTTAATAAAATATTTTTCAGCAATAACAGAATGAAATACTAATGCATGCTGAAACAGCAATGAACCATGAAAACAGGCTTAGTGAAATGAGGCATAAGAATGGAAATACATTTCATGTTGTAAAAAATACAAGAATTATAGCAGTGGGGAATAAAATATTCTTTAGGAAAGAAACTCAAGTCTCTCCTTCATTCCTATGTACAAAAATGATCTTCCAAAAATGAAATTAAATAATTTTGACATAAGCAAAAGACAATTTTTTTTATTTGCTTTTTTGGGTCACACCAACTGGCGATGCCCAGGGGTTACTCTTGGCTCTGCACTCAGGAATTACTCCTGGCGGTGCTTGGGGATCATCTGGGATGCCACGGATAGAACCCAGGCCGGCATGGGCCGGCCTCGTGCAAGACAAACACCCTACTGCTGGGCTATCGCTCTGGCCCCCAAAAGACAATTTTTTTATTCTCACTACATGACTTGTGAAAAGTTTTTCAGGTAATATCAAAATCACATCATTTTGAAACTTGAATGAATGCAAAAGAATAAAAATCATCAGAAATATTGTGTAAATATATCTTAATACATATAACATTTTTGGAACGATAAACACTAACAAACACTCATAATTTATGTGAAATGTTCCTATGGTGATAATCATGAGGAGGAAATGTAGGTGCCTAGTAGGACCTAAGAATAGACTGTAATCAACTAGTAAAATGGTGGGATCCTTAGTCAAAGTGCAACAGGGAGATACATTCTGTTGCCAATCTGAATAAACTTGGAAACAGATTCTTCCCAGCTAACCTTCAAAAAGAGTATTGGCCACTCAAAATGTTGTTGGTAGCTTTGTGAGATTGAGTGGAATGCGAAATCTGGACCCATGGAAACTGGAATAACAAATGCATAATGTATTAAGGTACAAAATTATAGCACTTTCTTGTATAACAATAGAAAGCTAATACAGTCAATTTCTAACATAGCAAAATAAAGTATTATAGCAAATGAAATGCTAAGGGGAAGAGGAATAAAAGAGAATATAACAATCAAACAGCAGTAAAAGGACGGCAAGGGAATAAGGCAAAGATGAGAGGAAGAGAAAATAACGAAGATGGGACCAATGAGACAACAGCAGGCGGGTGCTTGTGCTGCACACAGCAGACCCTCATTCAATGCCTGACACCACATGTAGTCTCCTGAGCCCCATCAGGGGTGTAAACTAACTTTAGAGCTCAGAGTAAGTCCTAAACAAAACCAGAAATGACCCAAAAATAAAAAGAAAAAAGGATGACAAATATTAAGCCTCAGGAAAAATCACAGTGAATGTAAATGTCTTATGTTAGCAAAATAAGAGATTATGAAATGACAAAATATTGGCTATTTCAGTCTGTATATTATTTTCAGATGGCAAAAAAAAGTTACAGAATCAAAGGTCTGGTTACTCACCAATATGCAAATGATAAAGATTAGTGTCAGTAAAATAGCCAATCTTTGATACCTCCTAGTTTACCACTAAAACAGTTTATACGCTTAGGTAAAAAGCAGATGCAAGTAGTGTGAGAAAGCTTTAAAAATTCTGTGGAGAACAAGATGGAGATTCTAGTACATGCTCACTTACAATATTAGAAGTAAATGACTCATAATGATAGAAAGGTTGACTCATCATATAACCTTAATTCTCATAATTATTAATGCATAGTTAACAAGTGACCATTCCTAAAATGTGAGTCAAAAAATGCCTGAATTGAAAGAAGAGATCCACAGTTATGCTGTAACTTAATAATTAAAAAAAAAGTTGGAAGGTTATAAATTGAATATGTTTATAAATGTAATAGGAACTTATTCTTGACTCAAATTAATATCCTCCACAAATTATGCATAGAAAATTATGTTACTCAATCTTTCTCTGTTGGAGAAAATAATAGCATAACCAGAAAGGAAGTAAGCGAACTTTTTTGAAGCATATAATTGATATGGATATTATATTTTCATTATTAAGATGAAAACATCTATTCAATCATTGAACAAGCAAGAACAACAAATGTGTTCTTCATTCATTTTGAAGCTTTTATTGTCTAGCACATGTGAAAGGCATCTGAAAATGGTACTTACATTTGCATTCAAATGGAATACCATCTATTTTATAAGGATGCATGAAGTGATTATAGTGGTGAATTTATCTGAGATTCATAGATTAGTAAATAAGTATAAGAAATGAAATCAAACATTTTTCAAGTGTCTATAAAATGCCTTAGAGCCTTATAAAGCATGAAAAAAGATATCATGATTTGGAGTATAGTTTTTAGTTGCATAGAAACTTCTATTTAGTGTGTCTGGTCATCCCAGCATTGTTTGATTTGAAATTGTATTTTCAGAACTTCTTTTATGTGTGTTAAGAGCAGAGGCTGGAGCTGCAGATACAGTGTTGGGATTAAGATACCGCTAATCCTAATTCAATCCCAGAACCAACATATGGGCCCCTAAACACTGCCAAGAGTGATTTCTGAACACGGAGCCAGGAGTAAACCCCAAGCCCTGTTCAGTGTGGTCCCTCCAAATAAAAGATTATCTAAGTGAGTCAATAAAAATAAAAATTCGACAAAGAAAAGATTATTTTACACACCCTAACAGCTGCCAGTGTGCCTAGGACTGGACTCCACCACCTCGTGACTGAGGCCCTCAGAGCTACTGATGAAGTTCAGGTACACTTGGCTGAGCATTCTGGACCTTTTCAGAGTTTATTTTGGTGATCTCACTCGAGATCCCACCTCGGTATACCAGATTTTGCACAGTAATGTAAGAATAAACCAATTTGCAAAAACATTAGCAAAGAATTCTCAACTAACAGTGTCTTAGTAAACCCTCAGACAAGGACTTATCGTCCTCATGTTGAGATATAACAATTTTGACTATTTTTTTTTTACTGAGTAGATTTTGGTGATTCCATTTGTGATTTAGTGATAATGAACAATATAAAATAAATTGTTTTTGGCCTACTACAGAAGGCTTTAGGAGTGGTTGGGAAAATGAGAAATATGGTGAAGGGAAATTCACAGTAGTATTGGGATTGGAGTTCGTATATTGATTGCCTATAACAAATTCATCATAAATAACTTTGTAAGCTATTGTGTTTAAATATAGTGAGTAAAATAAAAAGAAAAATTGCTATCTTACAGAATATAAATTTTTTGGGGGGTTTACACCCGACAGTGCTCAGGGTTTACTCCTGACTCTGCACTCAGTTATTACTCCTGTGGTGCACAGGGAACCATATGGGATGGCGGGGATCAAACCTGGGTCAGCGGCATGCAAGGGAAATGCTGTGCTATTGCTTTGGCCCCAAAATAAATATTTTTAAAAGGGTACATATAGATATACGAGTCCGAAACTCATATACCTATACATGCTTTTATGCATCTGTATAACGATTTCCATCTTTAAATTTATCTGTATTTATGCCACCATAAACTAAAGAGTCCTTAGTAGTATCATATATACAGAAAATTTAAGATATTATAATATAGTGATAAATGATAAAAATAAAGAATAATTATTTAGGTTAAAAAAGCATTCATGGTTGCACAACATCTCATACTCCAGTCTACAGATAGAAGTACCACATCACATTTCATAGATATAAGTATAGGGCAGCCAATAACAAAATATGTAGTCACAGTGCCTATCCTGTAACAGCATCACTGTATCACTGTCTTCCTGTAGATCATCGATTTGCTCAAGCGGGCACCAGTAACATCTCAATAAGTCCTGTCACATGCGAGATAGCCCAAGGGCATCATCCCACTCCAGGAACATAAAGAGCCTCAAACCATTTCATCAGGTCATGGGAATGAGGTCTATAATTGTTACTGGTATTTGGCATGTCAAATACGATATGGGTAGCTTGCCAGGCTCTGCCAGTAACAACATTCCAGTAATTTTTTTTTTATACGGAGGGCTTAATGGCTCAATGGCTCCATTGTGAGTCTGAACAACTCTCATTAACTTTTTCTTTTTTTTTCATTAACTTTTTCTAAAAAAACATTTGTTGACCAAATTTAGCCAATTAGCCAAAACAGGAAATACAAAATAAACTATTAAGTATCTGCTTAGGACAGGCTTAAGTCGTGGTTGGGAAAATTAGAAATAATTGTGATCCAAAGTTACAATGATGGTGGGTTTGGGATTGCAGATGGAATATTTGTAAGAAACTGAGATGAACAACTTGTTTAAAAAAATTGAGTAGAGGGCTGGAGCGATAGCATAGCAGGAAGGGCGTTTACCCCAGGTTCGATTCTCTAGCATCCCATATGATTCCCGAACAGCACCAGGAGTAAGTACTGGGTGCAGAGCCAGGATCCCTGAGTATTGCTGGTTGTGACCCAAAAGCGAAAAACAATTAATTAATTAATTAATTAATTAAATAGTTGAGTAGAAGCCCACTACATTTAATAATTTCAGCAAGTGAAAGCAATAATACCAATGGTTTAATTTTCAGGTAACATCTCATGTTTGCAATAGTGATTTGCATTGCTGGTTGTGACCCAAAAAGCGAAAAAAAAAATTAATTAATTAATTAATTAAATAGTTGAGTAGAAGCCCACTACATTTAATAATTTCAACAAGTGAAAGCAATAATACCAATGGTTTAATTTTCAGGTAACATCTCATGTTTGCAATAGTGATTTATATTATGTATTAAGCAATATAATTGAGCCTGCTAAGGGAGTGGGAATACCTGGGTGGGAAATGAGGGTCGTTTTTGCTATTAAGGGCCCTTTTGTAGTGGGACTGTGTCTTATTGTGAATACTTATTCTGAATGCTTGAAACAACTGTACTATGAGCAACTTCGTAAATTAGGGCATTTAAAGTCTTTTTTTTAAAAAAGCATATCCCACTGTATTTTTAAAAATGCTAAAGAATTCTTAAAAATTTATTCATTGTAATAAAATTCTAAAAAAATTGAAATACAATTTTTTTAAATTTCTCTTTTTATTTCTATATGATCAGACAAAAATATATATATTTATATATACATAAATTTATGTATATTTTATATATATATGAAATCACCTTTGACCCTAAGTAATAGGCATTATTTTTTGATACTTCTAATACCCTTCAAACAGAACTGTTAACTTACAATTAATCAGACTCTTTAATCTAGAACATAACTACTCTATTCTAGGAATCACAATTTGGAAACATAAACAAGGGGCATCCAAAGTAAGTTCTACCAGTGTGACAGCTCAGGGTATTTTAAAGAATCAAGCAGAGTGCCGCAGAACCGCTCAGTCGGTGTGAGCTCTAAGTCTCGGGGATACCAGCTGAGAAAGTCAGGAGAACAGGAACGTCAGCGCAATGGACAGACAGGCAAAGACACAAGGGAGGTCAAATGCTGCTGCTGCCGTTTACCGAAGGCAAAACTTTTCTTTTTATGTTCAACAAATGCACAGACACAAGATTACATCAGTTATTTTTTAGCAAAGGAGACATTTTTTAACATCAAAAGGAGTTTATCGTGGTCCACCACATATGACCACCTCTTGCCTGCTTGCCTGCACCTGTTTTTCAGACATGTTTTTCTGACGTCTTTTGTTTTTACATACTTTCATATTTGCCTTAAGTAAGATACATTTTTTTGATAATTTTTTTAAGTATTTTATTATACCACCGTGAGATATACAAATAAAAGATATACAATTAAAAAGTTCATGTTTGGGTTTTGGTCATACAGTGTTTCAGCACCCGTCCCTCCACCAGTGCCCATCTCCCACCACCAACATCCCGGTTCCCTCCCCCTTCCCCAGCCCTGCTCCATGGCAGGTTCTTTATTTCTTTCCCTTTCTCTCTCTTTCTCTTTTCCTTCCCTTCCAGACTATGGATTACAGAACATACATTAAAAGGTTGTCATGTGTATCCTTTTTGCCTCTATTTAATGCTCAGTTCTAGGTTGGCATTAGTACCCTCGACTATTATTAGCCCCCTGTTCCATTTTCTGTCTTACCTAAACTCTGACTCCCACACGTTTGTGATAATCTCCACCTTTGACAAGACCTCCTGATATATGTTTCACTTGACCTTGGATATTGGTATCATAATATGTACATATATATTTATGCCATGCAAATAAATGCAGTCATTCTGTATCTGTCTCTCTCCTTCTGGCTAATTTCGCTCAACATAATCTTCTCCATGTCCATCCATTTATAGGCAAATTTTATAACTTCATTTTTCCTAACAGCTGCATAGTATTCCATTGTGTAGATGTACCAAAGCTTCTTTATCCAGTCATCGATTTTCGGGCACTCTGGTTGCTTCCAGATTCTGGCTATTGTGAATAATGCTGCTATGAACATAAAAGTAGGGATGGTGTTTCCGCTGCGTATTTTTGGTTTCCCAGAGTAGATTCCCAGGAGTGGTATGGCTGGGTCAAATGGGAGTTCAATTTCTAGTCTTTGGAGGAAAGTCCATATTGTTTTCCAGAAAGGCTGTACCAGCCGGCATTCCCACCAACAATGGATGAGTGTCCCCTTTTCCGCACATCCACGCCAGCACTTGTTGTTCTTGCTCTTTTGAATATGTGCCAGTCTCTGTGGTGTAAAGTGGTATCTCATTGTTGTTTTGATTTGCATCTCTCTGATGATTAGTGATGATGAGCATTTTTTCATATGTTTTTTGGCCATTCGAATTTCTTCCTTGCTGAAGTTTCTGTTCATTTCTTGTCCCCATTTTTTGATGGGGTTGTTTGTTTTCTTCTTGTAAAGTTCTACCAGTGCCTGATATATCCTGGATATTAACCCCTTATCAGATGGGTATTGGGTGAATATTCTTTCCCATTCTGTGGACTGCTTTTGTATCTTAGTCACTGTTTCTTTTGAGGTGCAGAAGCTTTTCAGTTTCATGTAGTCCCATATGTTTATCTTTTCTTCTAGTTGCTTTGTTAGTGATGTTTCACCTTTGAAGATGCCTTTAGCTTCAATGTCGTGGAGGGTTTTTCCTATATTTTCTTCAATGTACTTTATGGATTCAAGTCTGATATTGAGATCTTTAATCCATTTTGATCTGATTTTTGTGCATGGTGTTAGACACAGGTCCAAATTCATTTTTTACATGTTGCTGCCCAGTTTTCCCAACACCACTTGTTGAAGAGGCTTTCCTTACTCCATTTTAGACTCATTGCACCTTTATCAAAGATTAAATGATCATGTGTTTGAGGTTGGGTGTCAGGATACTCAATTCTATTCCATAGGTCCACAGGTCTGTTTTTATTCCAATACCATGCTGTTTTAATTACTACTGCCTTGTAGTACAGTTTGAAGTTGGGAAAGGTGATGCCTCTCATCTTCTTTTTCCCGAGGATTGCTTTAGCTATCCTTGGGGGGTTTATTGTTCCATACAAATTTCAGGAGGCGTTTGGTCAATTTCTTTGAAGAATGTCATCGGTATCCTTATAGGGACTGCATTGAATCTGTACAGAGCTCTAGGGAGTATTACCATTTTGACAATGTTGATTCTCCCCATCCATGAACAGGGAATGTGTTTCCATTTCCTTCTGTCCTCTTTTATCTCTTGGAGCAGTGTCTTGTAGTTTTCTTTGTACAGGTCCTTTACATACTTGGGTAAGTTGATTCCTAGGTATTTGATTTTCTGTGGCACAATTGTGAATGGAATAGTTTCCTTAATATCCCTTTCTTCTGTTTCGCTATTTGTATATAGGAAGCCACTGACTTTTTGGGTGTTGATTTTGTATCCTGCCACTCTACTATATGCGTCTATTGTTTCTAGGAGTTTTTTGGTAGAGAGTTTAGGGTTCTCTAGGTATAATATCATGTCATCTGCAAATAATGATAGCTTGACTTCTTCCTTGCCTATCTGGATGCCCTTGATGTCCTTTTTCTTCTCTGATTGCTATGGCAAGTACTTCCAGTACTATATTGAATAAAAGAGGTGAGAGGGGGCAACCTTGTCTTGTCCCTGTGGGCACTTTCTTGTTTCCTGATGAATGCTTGCAGAGGTACTACTTCCCTCTTAACATGGCTTTTTGCCATGTCCCACAAGTTCTTATAGTTGGTGTTTTCATTTTCATTTGTTTACAGAAATCTTTGGATTTCCTGTTTGATTTCTTCTATGACCCATTTGTTGTTCAGCAGTGAGCTGTTCAGTTTCCAGGTGTTTGGTTTGACTCCCTGTTTTTTGCGTACGGTTAACTTCCATTTTCAGTGCATCATGGTCTGAAAAGATAGTTGACACAATTTCTATCTTTTTAATTTTATTGAGGTATGCTTTGTGGCTCAGCATGTGGTCTATCTTGGAGAATGTTCCATGTGCACTAGAGAAAATGTGTATTCAGCTTTTTTGGCATGAAAAGCCCTGTATATATCCACTAGCTCTCTTTCTTCCATTTCTTCCTTCAGTCCAATATTTCCTTGGTGAGTTTCAGTCTTGTTGATCTATCCATCGTTGATAGAGCAGTGTTGAAGTCTCCAACTATTATTGTGCTACTGTCAATGTCTTCTTTGAGGTCTCTTAGCAGTTGTTTTATATTTTGCTGACCCCTCATTGGGTGCATATATGTTTAGTAGTGTAATTTCTTCCTGGTGTACATACCCCTTAATTAATAAGAAGTGGCCTTCGTTGTCCCTTCTAACCTTTTTAAGCCTGAAGTCTATATTATCTGATACTAATATGGCCACACCAGCCTTTTGGAGGAGTTGTTTGCATGGAGAATGGTCTTCCAACCTTTGACTCTGAGTCTGTGTTTGTTCTGCTTATTCAGATGCGTTTCTTGTAGACAGCAGAATGTTGGGTTCAATTTTTTAATCCATTTTGTCACTCTGTGTCTCTTAATTGGTGCATTTAGACCATTGACATTGAGAGAGATTATTGTCATTGGATTTTGTGCCATCTTTCTTTTTTGTGTTTGTTGTGCTTATGGGTTTGGTCGCATTAGAGTAGACCCTTCAGTCCTTCTTTTTAAAGTTGGTTTTGAGTCCATGAAGTTCCTGAGTTGTTGCTTATCCATGAAGTTGTGTATCTTTCCTTCATATCTGAATGTGAGCCTGGCGGGTAAAGAATTCTCGGTGAAGCCTGCAGTTCATTGAGCCTTTTCGCAATATCCCACCATTGTTTTCGGGCTCGGAGTGTTTCATCAGAGAAGTCTGCTGTAAATCTTAGAGATGTTCCTTTGTATGTGATTTCCTTCTTTGATCTTGCTGCTTTCAGTATTCTATCCCTATCTATAGTTTTTGTCATTTTTATTAAGATGTGTCTTGGAGTATTTTTTGTTGGGGTTTCTTTTTAGCTGGTATTCTACGGGCCTCTTGGATCTTGAGGCAAGCATTCTTTAGTTCTGGGAACTTTTCAGCAATTATGGCTTTCACAGTTTCTTCTTCATCAGGGTTTTCTTCTTGCCCTTCTGGGACCCCAATGATCCGTATGTTGTTTCTTCTGGCTTCATCCCGATTATCTCTTGTTGTCTGTTCGGTAATTGTGAGCCTTTTTTCTATCTTCTGGTGTTGTGTACAGAATCTTTGGAACTCGTCTTCGAGATCACTAATTCTTTCTTCAGTAGCTATTATTCTGCTATGATGGCCTTCCACTGTGTTTTTATTTCATTTACCTCATTTTTAATACCTGTCATTTCCCTTTGCATTTTCCTCACTTCTGCTATCATGTCCTCTTGTATTTTATTGATTTTGCATTCCATTGCTTCTTTGAATTCCTTTTGAATCCTTAACAGTTCTTTCCGAAATTCTTTTTCAGATAGGTTATGCAACTCATTGGTATTGCTTGACTTATCTGGACCAGTGACTTCACTCACAGAGCTTGATGGAATTTTGCGTTGCTTTACCATTATGACTATTGTAGGTTGCAACTGTGAGTTCTTGGGTGACTAGATAGTACAGTTAGTAGGGGTCTGGTCTGTTTTAAGAGTTTGGGTGGGTAGCAAGGATGTAGGAACCAAGGTTCACTGGTACCTCATGCAAGGTAGGTAGTGAGAGGGGTCACGCGGGACAGCGCCAGTGTCCGCAAGGTTTTGAGTTTTGGGATGTTCCCCAGAAGCTCAGGGCGCACGGGTCGGTCCGGGCTGGAACCAAGGCACTTTGCCTTGGTTCCCGTTGATGGAGTTTCCGCTCTTCCCTGGGGTAGCTTGGGGTCCGCGGAGACGCAAGAATTACACACACACCTGTGGGGGAGTCGAGGCGTTTCCCGGGAACTCAGGGCGCACGGGTCGGGGTCAGTCCGGGCTGGAACCAAGGCACTTTGCCTTGGTTCCCGTTGATGGAGTTTCCGCTCTTCCCTGGGGCAGCTTGGGGTCCGCGGAGACGCAAGAATTACACACACACCTGTGGGGGAGTCGAGGCGTTTCCGGGAACTCAGGGCGCCCGGGTCGGGGTCAGTCGGGCTGGAACCAAGGCAAAGTGCCTTGGTTCCGTTGATGGAGTTTCCGCTCTTCCCTGGGGCAGCTGTGGGGGAGTCGAGGGCGTTTTCTACATATTTTTTTTTAATTCTGATATTCATAGAATTACTTACTAGCTCTATGCACATATTATAGATTAACTTAACCTATTCCTAAATAGAAACTTCTATGCAGAGTTTATTATTGTAAGATTATTAAGATTTTGTACTAGAAAGTGTTAACTTTAACAAGCCCAATTATTTTTCACACAGGAGGTTTAGGGAGGCTAATCACTGCATTCCCGTCAACAGGGGGTAGCCAGTCGCTTGGACCCATAGGTCAAGAATTCTCCCTTCCCGCTAATGATGGGAAGCAAAGGCCTGAAGGCCACAAGCCTTTCCCTTATCAAGGACCTGAGACCAGCTCAGGCCTTGGCAGCCAGACACTGCGGGCTGGCATTTTTTTACTATCTTTATTTTATGCTATTATTGTGTATGATGAAAGCTACGGTTGCCGCAGGTTTTTATCTTTGTTCAGTTTCTTCATTACTCAAAGTCTAAGTTTCAGCATAAACAAGCACTCTAATTGCACACCAAGCATTCTTAGAAACATCCAAAGGAATTCTAGGGGGCTTTGTTGGCGACAGTCCCTTTTAGGGGAAGCACCGTCTGGTAACTGTCCCTTTTTGGGGGAAGAAGCCATCCCCTGGCCCAGTGAGCACTTTCATGCTCACGCTGAGCTGGTGCCGCGGGAGCCGTGGCAGCAGAGTAATTTAATTTTCAGGTCATTTGTTTGAAATGTTTGTATTTCTTGATAGGAGTCTTCTAAAAGAAAGCTGGAGAGTGCACTCCTGTGTAATAATCAGCAGAATTCTCTGATTGTTTCCATATCAGCCAAAAGGAGAGAGCAGAGGGTGGCTATTCATTTGTCGTCTTCAATAAAGACAATTAAGTAAGTGACATTTCTTCACACTTAACAATACACACTTCATTCAGACTGCAGAGCGTGACTGCTACCTTTTCACGTAGCGGTCTCCACATGGCAACTTAGAAATAAGGAGGACTCAATATAATATCCATAGAACCTTAGAACATACACAACTTAGCCAGCTAATTTAAAGAAAATCATAGTTTGGAATAATAACATTCAGGGTACTTTTTGATAATTATGTCGCATATAAAAATATATTAATTTTATATATATAATAAATATAATATATATCACATAAAACTGTGATTTTTAAAAAGGGTGATAATTATTCCCATGGTAAACATATTTAAGTGATTATGACAAGTTACATATCTCATTGGAATGCATAGTAGTAGTTTTATCATGTGGTAGATAAGACAAATAGTTAATTGAATATACTTTTTTTCATTTGTATTGATGTTGGGACCACAGCTGATAGTACTCAAGGCATACTCCTTGTTCAGGGCTGGATTCAAACCCAGGTAGGCCAATATAAGGCAAGTACCTTACCTACTGCCCTGTTTCTCAGGCCCCCTCTCATTTGGTTTGATTAAGGGTAGATCTTAGAACAATGACATTTTTAAATACACTTTAATTACAATTCTCCATATGATACTTCAATATATTGTACCCTCAAATATATTTTCTATACACATTTTCTAATAAAATGGGTGGAAGAGGAATTGCATATCAGATGGACGAGGTCTAACACTAGCTCAGTGAGGTCTATTCATTAAAAGAATGAAGATGATAAAAATGTGGTTTCTTAATGCACTGTTTGTGGTAAAAGGTAAAGAATGTGATGTTTGGAATGTAAGTCAGTTTCAGATTTCTTCATGGCTAGGGACATTGCATCCTTGGAAAATTTAAGTAAAATTTACAATTCAGTTTTGTCACTTATTAACCCAGGATTTAGAATGAATAGGTTTCTTGTTAAAATCCAGATTAGTTTTGGGAAATCCCATTATCTAAGTTTGATACAGTAAATCTTATGAACATTTTAGTTTCTATGTCCATTAGTTCACTTTAGGAGTCAGGTAAATAAGGTCTAAAACATTAATAAAAGCAGAAACTAAGAATCTACAATCACATAAATACTCTGTTTAAACGGAAAGAAAGCATAGCAATTTGGTGGGTAAATTTAAAACTTTAATTGTGTATTTCACTGAGATATCAAATAAGAAACACCTTAGAAAAAAATAAGATTTTTACCACTTAGCTCATGAAGCTACTTTTCCATGAGCTGTTATGGGTAGAGTCAGTAATACTCTGATGTTAACTACAGCTGTGTTTTGCTAGAATTTTCAGATCAACATACGGCATCTTTTTCAGGAAGAATCTGAATGTTTAGCATTTAAATTGTAATTCATAGGCAATTCTTGCCTTGGTTTGCTGGTTCCAGATGGATAAATTCTGTCTCAAACCCTGTTCAATTCCCTTGTTCATTATGTCATACCTCTAACAATGCTCAGCATCCATGCAATTTGGACATAAACCATCAGTATAAAATTGAAAGACCCTCATGAGAAAGGATTTCTCACTAGAAGCAAATGTCCACGAAAGCCTTTTGCATCTTTTCTAATCATGATCTAACCCTCTAGCTTCTTGCTCTTTGTTTTATGGCAGTAATGAATCAAAACACCATGATGAAAGCCTGAAAGCTAAAAAGGATTATTTTTTAATTCTGAAACTCATTTTCATCTATCTTCTACAGTTAGAGTCATACTTATACTGTTTTCATTACTTCTAATTTTCAAAAAAGAGGATTTTATTTTACCTATATGTCTTTCCCCTTAAGAACAGATATTCATTATCTTTTAAAGACTAAGTTAAAGGCTAAGTTGATTTAGTTTTTACCACTCTGCAGACATAGCGCTTCGCCCAGGGTCAGTTGTACACACAAATTGGGATGCTTCAAAGGCAAGGGAAAAAGCAAAGACAAAATTTAGCATTTACCCTAATTTAATTCTGAACTCTTTAATAATGGAATCTCAACTCTTATAATGCATTCAACTCTCATGTGTTCTGAACTCTACATGCATTCTCAACTCTATAATGATGCAATTCTCCAATAAAAATTACAAATACATTTGAAAAAGTTTCTTAAAAATAACTGTGAGGGTGGAAAATGGAACAGGGTGCTAATAATAGTCGAGGGTACTAATGCCAACCTAGAACTGAGCATTAAATAGAGGCAAAAGGATACACATGACAACCTTTTGGTGTATGTTCTGTATCCATAGTCTGGAAGGGAAGGAAAAGAGAAAGAGAGAGAAAGGGAAAGAAATAAAGAACCTGCCATGGAGGAGGGGCTGGGGAAGGGGAGGGAACCGGGGATGTTGGTGGTGGGAGATGGGCACTGGTGGAGGGACGGGTGCTGGAACACTGTATGACCGAAACCCAAACATGAACTTTTTAATTGTATATCTTTTTATTTGTATATCTCACAGTGGTATAATAAAATACTTAAAAAAAGATGGAATTTAACATTGAGAAAAAAATAACTGAGAAAAATAACTCATAAATCTTAACTTCCATTATAAATTGCATTAAAAATAAAAATCTAATAATTGTGGCAATATTATATGGATTTTTTGTCACACAGGATACACTATGCCCCCCAAATGTCTTTTAGATATTTTATTTCAAATTGTATTAATTTTTAAATCGAGATTATAATATAGGGTTAATAAAAAAATTAGTGTTACATGTTTTGTTTCATTTTAAATGCAATGATATACTGAGTTTTGATCAGTTATGGTGTCGGTTTTTAATACATTGATGGTATTATTACTCAAGCTATAAAATACACTAAATTTCTGCAATAAAAAACTTAAAAAATTACCAAAAAATCCTAAATTGATATTTTTGCACATTCACGTAATATTTTAAATATATTTCTCAGGAAATCTAGTGAGAGTAAGTGTATTTAATTTTTTCAGTTTGTTTTTATTGAGGTATAATGGCCTTTAGAAGTACTTATATTATGGCATTATACTTGCAGTGACATGATATCACAATCACATCATTAGCCCTCCACCATTATCACAATTTCCTTCCCCATTTCCCTTGCATTAGCAGTTCACAGTTGATAATTTGCAGAATTTTTCTCATTAGACTTGCCTATTCATTTGCTTTGTTGCTCATGCTCTGAGTATATATATACATATGTATATATATGTATATATATGTATATATGTATATGTGTATACATACACATATACATACATATATGTGTGTATATGTATATGTATATATATACATATATATATATATATATGTATTACACCCGGCTCCTCTCGGCCACTAGCGGCCGCGGTTCATCAATAAATGCTTTATTCAGAGGTGACCACCCACATGGCAAGCCTGGCAAGCTCCTCGTGTCGTATTTGATATGCCAAATACCAGTAACATTTATATTAGGTCATTCCCATGGCCTAATATAATAGTTTGAGGCTCTTTATGTTCCTGGAGCAAGCGGATGCCTTTGGGTTCTACTAGCATGAGACAGGACATATGGAGATATTACTGGTGCCCGCTCTAGCAAATAGATGATGAATGGGAAGATATTGATAGTGATAGTGATGTATATATACATAGATATATACATATACATACATATATGCATGTATATGTATATGTATGTATGTAATATGTATATATACATATACATACATATAGTTTATATATATACATGTATACATATAGTTTATCCTGCCCCTTGAGGTGTTGAAGATGTGGTTGTGGTGCCCAGCTGCATCAGCAGGTGGCAGACAGGAGACAGACTTGTCTACACCCATGGCTCTGCCCTGTGGGCCTGCATGGTTGATGATTTGACACAGGAAAAGACTGGGCCCTGAGAAGAACCCAGAGCCATGGCAGAGCCGAGCCTGGCAAGCTATCCGTGTTGTATTTGATATGCCCAAAATGGTAACAATAATAGTGTTACCTATTCCCAACGAATGGAGACGTTACTGGTGGCCCACTCAAGCAAATCGATGAGCAATAGGAAATCAAGTGATACCAGTGATATGTTTATATGTATATATGTATATATTTACATCTACATATATATATATCAGTATGTATGAGACATATAGGTATATATAATGTATATAAATATATGTATATAAAATATATAAATATATCTACATACATGTGTAGATATCACTACCAAGTGTCTTCCCATTGTTCATCAATTTGCTCAAGCGGGCACTAGTAACATCTCCATACATCCTGTCATGTGCTAGTGTAGCCCAAGGGCATCTGCTCCCTCCAGGAACACCAAGAGCCTCTTCGGGTTATGGGAATGAGGCTATAATGGTTACTGGTATATGGCATATCAAATACGATACAGATAGCTTGCCAGGCTCTGCTGTTGGGTGGTATACTCTCAGTTTGTGCATTTACTGATGAACTACAATGGATAGAGATCAGCTTTTCTCTTGGGTGGAGCTCTGATGAACTGTGGAGTCCAGATGTTGAAAATGGCTGCCCTTATGGTGCGGGGATTCCTCTGGCTTCTTGTGAGGCTCTATTGGGATGGCGGGCCAGGGCTAGATGCTTCCCTCCCAGATGCCTCAAGATCAGTCATGCACAGCGAGAGCTTGTAGCAGCGCTGCCCCGAGTATTTGTGTCTCTAGTTCAACCATACCTGGGTTTGAAATAGGCTTCACTGTATAGTGGGACTCTGACAAACAGGGCTTGAGATCGGCTTTTCTCTTGGGTGAAACTCTGATGAGCTGTGGAGTCTGGCTCTTGAAAATTGCTACCCTCATGGTGTGGGGGTTCTTCTGGCTTCTTGTGAGTCTCTATTGGGATGGCAGGCCAGGGCTAGAACCTGCCTTACCCTGGACGCCTCATGATAAGCTGAGCACAGGTAGAGCCAGTAGCTTTATATATATATATAATATATAAAGCTATACATCCCAATAGTAGCTTTATATATATGTATATATATATATAAAGCCAGTAGCTTTATATATATATAAACTTTTCCTTAAGACTAGATAATTAAGGTTCATAGATTGTAAGGCCTTTTAAGGGAAGTAAAAAGTATTTAGTAATTTTATATACTCATAATTTGAAATCAATAATTTTCATGGTCTCAATGTATTGTCCCCTAACTTAAAAGATTTCTACTACTCTGGTTTCCTGGTCGTCCAGAGACTCTTAGGCATGGGGCAGAGCGGTTCCTTGCTCTCCCTGTGCCCAGCCGTTCATGAGGCAGTCGGGAGGCATGGTGGGTTCTAGCCTTGGCCCACCACCCCGGCAGAACCTCACAACAGGCCAGACGACCCCCCCACCCACTCCATGGGTGCCGCCATTTTCCACATCCGGACTTCCCTCTCCTCAGAACTCCACCCAGCCGACCAGCCCATAACAGCCCGGATCATCGACACCCACCCTGCAGCAATTTCTTCCTCAGTCCAGCCCAGGTATGCTGGTCCAGAGACTCTTAGGCATGGGGCAGAGCGGTTCCTTGCTCTCCCTGTGCCCAGCCGTTCATGAGGCAGTCGGGAGGCATGGTGGGTTCTAGCCTTGGCCCACCACCCCGGCAGAACCTCACAACAGGCCAGACGACCCCCCCCACCCACTCCATGGGTGCCGCCATTTTCCACATCCGGACTTCCCTCTCTTCAGAACTCCACCCAGCCGACCAGCCCATAACAGCCCGGATCATCGACACCCACCCTGCAGCAATTTCTTCCTCAGTCCAGCCCAGGTATGCTGGTCCAGAGACTCTTAGGCATGGGGCAGAGCGGTTCCTTGCTCTCCCTGTGCCCAGCCGTTCATGAGGCAGTCGGGAGGCATGGTGGGTTCTAGCCTTGGCCCACCACCCCGGCAGAACCTCACAACAGGCCAGACGACCCCCCCACCCACTCCATGGGTGCCGCCATTTTCCACATCCGGACTTCCCTCTCTTCAGAACTCCACCCCAGCCGACCAGCCCATAACAGCCTGGCTCGCGCGGCGCAAGCGGCCGCGTGGTTCATCAATAAATGCTTTATTTGGAGGTGTTTAAATAATATGCCTCCCACACGGCAAGCCTAGCAAGCTGCTCGTGTTGTATTTGACATGCCAAATGCCAGTAACAATTATATTAGGTCATTCCCATGACCTAATATAATGGTTTGTGGCTCTTTATGTTCCTGTAGCAAGCCGATGCCCTTTGCTCTACTGGCATGAGACAGGACATATGGAGATATTACTGGTGCCTGCTCTAGCAAATAGATGATTAACGGGAAGATCGTGATCGTGGTTTCCTGGTCAGCAAGTTATTTTTAATGTAGAAAAATGCTTTTAATCTGAAACCATCTATAATATTTTATCCTTTTCTTAAAAACCTTGTTTTTATTTAAAAACAGTAGCTGCACAGTTATATAGCTGTTCATGATTGAATTTCAGTTGTATAATGTTCCAACACCATCTCTTCACAAGTGTACTTATCCCACCACCACTGTTCCCAGCCCCTCAACTCTTGTCTGTCTCCATGGCAGGCTCTCTCCTCTCTCTCTCCTCTCCTCTCCTCTCCTCTCCTCTCCTCTCCTCTCCTCTCCTCTCCTCTGCCCTCCCCTCCCTCTCCCTCTCTTCTCTCCCCTCACTCCCTCTCCTCTCCCTCTGCCCTCCCTCCCTCTCCTCTCTTCTCTCCCCCTCACTCCCCCTCTCCTCTCCCCTCCCCTCACTCCCCTCTCCTCTCCCCTCCCTATCCTCCCCTCCCTTCTCCCTCCCCTATCCCTCCCCTCTTCTCTCTTCTCCTCTCCCCTCACTCCCCTCTCCGCTCCTCCCCCCCCTGCCCTCTCCTCCTCCCTCCCTGCCCTCCCCTCCCTTCTCCCTCCTCCCCTCCTCTCCTCTCTTCTCTCCCTCACTCCCCTCTCCTCTCTTCTCTCTCCTCTCCCCTTCTCTCCCTCTCTCCTCCCGCTCACTTTCCTCTCTCCTCTCCTTTACTCTCCTCTCCCCTCCTCTCCTCTCTCCCCTCCCTTCACTCCCCTCCTCTCCTCTCCTCTCCTCTCCCCTCCCATCCCACTCTTCCTCTCCTCTCCTCTCTTCTCCTCTCCTCTCCTCTCCTCTCCTCTCCTCTCCTCTCCCCTCTTATCCTCTCCCTCTCCTCTCCCCTCTTATCCTCTCCTCTCCTCTCCTCTCCTCTGTCTCCTCTCCTCTTTCTGTTTTTCTTTCCTCTTGGGTATTATTGCTTGCAATACAGATGCTGAAAGGTTATCATGTATATCATACCCTTAACTACTTACATCACTCAGTTCTTGCCAGAGAGATCTTTTCTTTTATTGTCATATTGGTTCCTTCTCTATTCTAAAACCCCATTCCCCATGCATACTTCTGGCAATCTTCCAACTATTGAACAGTCATCTTTGCCCCTATTTTTTCTAGCCTGGATAATTTTATTATTTTAAAATAATAATTTTTTTATATCACACAAATGAGTGCAGTCATTCTATATTTGTTCCTCTGTTTCTAACACATCTCAGAAGAAAAGGAACATATATAGAATTACTACTATATTTTTCTCTTTTGAGTCACATCAGCTATACTAGCATGAGACAGGACATATGGAGAGGTTATTGGTGCCCACTTGAGCAAATGGATGATAAACGAGAAGACAGTGATACAGTGATACACTAAGTTTAATTTTCACCAAGTCCATTCCTGTTGCAGTAAACTTCAATATCTTATCCTGTCATAGAACTGAGTCACTAGATCATTAGATCACTAGACATCCCGTTATTCATGGATTTCCTTGAGTGGGCACCAGTAACACTTCCATTTGACCCTATCATGTGCCAGTGTAGCTGAATGGCATCTGCTTGCTTCAGGAATAACAAGAGCCTCAAACCATTCGTTCAGGATCTTGACGAAGAAGAAGTCTGACCATTTTGTAGGTGGGCGGCCACGTGATCTTTTGCTGGGATCCAGTCAGTGACGGCTCTAGTCCAGTAGTCATCTCCAAATCTCATTACATATCTAGCCATTTTGATTTTTGATGCCTTGGCAAACGAGGTATTCCTAACTCTGGAACAGCGACAGAGGTCGGAACTCCGATTCCTTCTCTCACTTAAGTGAGGCGTGATATTCCAAGCATAGCTCTTTCAATTCCTCTTTGGGAGACCCAAATAGTGTTCTCATCCTGCTATTGTAGGACCAGGTCTCTGATGCGTATACTAATTCACGGAGAGTCTCCATGACTCTCGAAGAAATGTGCCTGGAGCCGGAGGTTCTTTGTGTTTTTAGCTATTTCTTCGATGCTTTTGAAGGCATTCCAAGCTGCTCTCTTCCTCCTGGGCAGTTCAGATTTTAAGTCCTTCATTATGTTGACTTCTCAACCAAGGTACACAAAACTGCTGCATTCAGAGATGTTTATTCTATTGAGAGTGAATGGGGCCTCTGGAACTAATTCATTTTTCATGAACAAAGTTTTGTTGAGATTCAGCTGTAGACCTATCTTTCCACATTCTCGGTCAAGGTCAGCCAGCATTTGTGCTGCTTGGCTAATGTTTGATATTATTAGAACGAAGGCATCAGTGAAGCGGAGGTGGTGTAGTTGCCTACCTTCTATCTTCACTCCCATTCCTTCCCATTCTAATTGTCGCATGATGTTCTTAAGAACGGCGCTAACGAGTTTTGGTGAAATGGTATCACCCTTCCGGACCCCTCTTTTGACATCACTGATCACTTTTTTGTAGAATGGTGAGATCCTGGTGGTGAATCCGTAATACAGCTCACGAAGGATCTTGATGTATTGGGTTTGAACACCCTGTTTGGCTAGGGTTTCTATGACCGCTTCAGTCTCTACAGAATGGAAGGCTTTCTTTAAATCAATGAAAGTGAGACAGAGTGGCATCTTGAACTCCCTACAAACCTCAGTGAGCTTGGTTACTGTGTGGATATGGTCTGTTGTGCTGAATCCTTTTCCGAAGCCAGCTTGCTCGCATAGTTGTCCTTCATCTAATGTTCTGCCAATCCTGTTCAGGATGTCTCGAGTTAACAGCTTGTAGATGACCGGCAACAGGTAGATGGGGCAATAGTTGCCAATGTTATGAATATCTCCCTTCTTGAACAGTAGAACTGTCCTGCTGGTTTTCCATTGGGAGGGCACCTTGCATTCAGACAGGTAGCATTTGAAGAGCCAAGCCAATGAATTGATGAGTACTGATGGCAGCTTCTTCAGGTGTTCGGATCTGACTTTCTATGGGCCTGGTGCTGTTCCCTTTTACCAATGAAATGGCATGTCAGATTTCAGAAGGGAGAACATTGGGAAAGACATATCCATCCTGCGGAATTTGTTATGTGGGCAGGTGGACATGGCTATCAAAGAGATCTGAGTAGAAGTCTTGGATAATCTTCTCCATTGCCTTTCTGGAAGTTGTGATAGATTCATCAGGATTATAGAGTTCAGTCATCTTGTTCTTATAGTCAACAAAAGAAAGGCGGTTAGCTGAGTAGTATATTATTTTGTAAGTATATATCACATTTTATTTACTCATCTCTTATTGGGTACTAGGGTTGTTTCTAAATATCAACTATTGTAAATATTGCTGTGATGAACATAGGTTTGCATATATCTTTTAGAATTAATGTTCTAATGATCTTGGGTAACTTGTGCCCAGGAGTGTAATCCCTGGGTCATATAAAAGTTCTAGTCTTGTATGACCAAAACCCAAATATGAACTTTTTAATTGTATATCTTTGTAATTGTAAAAATAAAAAAATTAAAAAAAAATAAAAGTTCTAGTCTTAATTTTTTGAGATGTCTCCAAACTATTTTCTATGAAGGCTAAATAACCCAAAGAGCATTCGAACTAGTAGTGGATGAAAATTAATTTCACCACATACCTAGCAACTATTGCCAGATATTTTGATATAGATAACTCTGGTTTCTGTGAGATGATACTTTGGTACCATTTTTATATTCATTTTTTGATAATCAGCAATGATAAACAGTTTTAGTATATACGAGTCCACCACCGAGATTCTTTAGAATTCTATTAATGATTTGCATTTTCTAAAACGTGTTATAGGCTTTATAAAAGTACTCCCGTTCTTAGAATGACAGTCTTAGCATGATAATTTAGCAATATTAAGATACTTAAATATATTAATTGAATATTCATTGTTAACTGTCTGTTAAAATATTTTAATTTAAAGGCTGGATTTTATTCTTACAGTTGAGTTATGTATTTATGTATTTTCCAAACATAGGATATTTGCCCATGTAAATATTGAAAAATATTTGATTACTCTCTTGCTAAGCTTTTGCAGTATTTTAATGTCACAAATAATTTCTTAGAAAATATTCATAATTCAATCTTTTATTACAGTTTAATTACAATTCGTGCTTCCACATATGTCAGCTCAGTATTTTTTGCCTAAACCAATAACTCAAATATATCTATTTTGCTATAAGAAATTTGTTCAGCCATATATTTATAATACATTTCAAGTAAAATTTTGTGTATGATGCCATGTAAGTGTTGAGGTTCATTTTTCTTATTGGTACCTAAGTTATTGATATCTTTGATTGAATTTATTACATTTGCTTGTGAATTACAGAGACACTTCAGTAAAAATAAGTTGAACATATTTCTGTGGGTTTTTCTGAATTTCCTTTTTCATTTTAATGCTATCTGTTCTTGTGCTGAATGTATACTCATGATCAGTTTCATATTAATACTTGTAATGAGCTTATGTATATCCTCTAGCTTGATCCATTTGAAATTTGTTTTGGCTATTCTATTTATGTTGTGTTTATATTTATTTATTTATTTTTTTTTTGCTTTTTGGGTCACACCCAGCGACATTCAGGAGTTACTCCTGGATCTGCACTCAGGAATTACTCCTGGTGATGCTCAGTGGACCATGTGGGATGCCGGGATTGAACCCAGTCCGGCATAGGCAGGCTGCATGCAAGACAAATGCCCTACCTGCTGGGCTATTGCTCGACCCTATATATTTAAGTTTTGTAATTGAAATTACCATCAATAAAAGTTTTCCATAGTTGTAGATTGTGTTTACATTAAGTTACATTTCATTCATCCATTATTTAAAACCAGATTTGCTAGCAATAAACTATTTAAGTATTTTCTATGAGAATGTCAATAGTTCTCTAATCTTGAAAAAAGGAAGAGCGATGCTATTGCCAATCTAATAACAATGTTCCTACCACAAAAGACACCATTGACACTTCTATTACTCAACATTGTAATTCTGTTGCAATAATTATAAATTGTACAAGATAATTTTTCTCATTTATAAAAGAAAACATTTTGCTTAAAATATGTGATATCCTCCAGTCATATTTTTCAAGTCATTTTTCAAAGTTACCATTGCTATACTTGAAAGTGGTCTGTTACTAACCTAAGCTCATAGTTGTAACTTTTGAAGCAGCACATAAATCCTTTGACACAGCTGTGCAATAGCAGAAAACAGCAGCAAGTCAATTGAGTTGGTGAAAAACAATAGGGGATTCTCAACATTTTCCCTGTTGATGGCATATGTAGTCATGAGTCAAAGAGATTGAGTTGCCAAAAATGAAAGACTCAATGGAGAGTTCACCTGTGAGCATCTGGTCAGACACTTGGAGTTTTCCAAATATGTTCACAATTTGAGAGAAATCCTGCCAGTGGCTATTTGAGCATCAAGGACAAACATGTCATGGCTCATTCTCATCTGTTAATGCATTCTCTGCCTTTATTGTAACTTCTATTTCCTATCTAATGGATGTTTCCTCTAACTCAGTAGTTTTCAACTGTCCATCTGTTGGTTAGTGAAATTTCTTTGCTTGTCCATGAAAGTATTTATGACTTGACACTTGTCATGTTCAGATAAAATATTTATTTTACTAGACTAAAATTGAATATAATACTATTGTAAATAATGGTTTTATTTATTTAGTGGAATATTAAATATTTCTATAAATATCTCTAGTTCCATGGAGAAAACTGTTCAACAACACTACTTAATGCTTCTAAAATCTTTGTTGTAAGAAGTCATTAGGGATATCCTGAAGTGGCATGTTTCCACTCTTGACCCAATTCACAAATGATCCTATGAAATTGTTAAGCAGGAACCAGTATAGTACTGGAAGTAAGACATTTACCTTTTATTTTATTTTTAATATATTTTATTATACCACAAAGAGATAAACAATTACAAAAATGTTCATGTTTGGGTTTCGGTCATACAGTGTTCCAGCACCCATCCCTCAACCAGTGCCCATTTCCCACCACCAATGTCCCCGATTCCCTCCCCCGTTCCCTAGCCTGCCTCTATAGCAGTGTCTTTATCTCTTTTCTCTCTTACTATTTCTCTTTCCTTCTCTCTTCCTTCTCGTACATATTGTGGATTGTAATATATATACTTAGAGGTCACTTGCCTTTTATTGACCATGGTGGCCGGGCTGTGGTTCAGATCCTCAGTACTGCATATAATTCCCTGAGCATTCCTAAATGTCACTCTGAGAATATAGCCAGGCATAGCCTTAGAGGAACAGCTTGCTGCCACCCTAATAACCCCCAATTTTTTAAAAATTTTATTATACCACTGTGAGATATAAACTTACAAAAATGTTTATGATTAGGTTTCAGTCATAGACTGTTACAACACCCGCCCTCCACCAGTGCCCTATTCTGTTGCAATACCCTATTGCCCAGAGCCTCTGCACCTTTCCTGGAGTTACTTTCTGCAGGCCAATTTGTAGATAAGGAAAAAAACAGTTTGATATGTGGCAGTAAATCTTATCATGTTCTATGTTAGCAGGTATAAATATTTTCTCTCATGCTACCACAATCATCGTGGAACTAAATAGATCTTACCAGTATATTTGTCTGGTCACATTGGATCTCTAAGTAATTAGACCAGAGAGAAATGTTGTTTGCCTCCAAGCAAGCTAGCATGGCTCTCTAATAAGTCTAAAGGCTAATATACAAAACAATTAAGAATTAAAGCTGAGAACCTTGTGAAGGCTTGGAGAAATAAGTACCTTGCTGTAGAATATCCATTGGTACACATGCATGCCCTTCCCCATCTACATAGGGCCTGGTGGAGAGCCTAGGGCCGGGCCACAGACTTGGCTGGGGTGATATTAATATTTCAATGAACTAAGTAAGGTCCTGAGAGAAGTTACATGAGGGGGATTGACCCTAACTTCTTTCTGTTGATGTAGGCCAGTCTGGGCTGAAAAATTATAAAAGCTGTAGCATGCTTTCTTCCATGCCTTTTACTTTTTGCCTTTTCTTTCTCTTTTCACTTTAGCCCTCTGCTCTCCTCCTCTCTGTTCTCTTCCTTGTTGGGCCTTAGCATGTGGTAGAGGCCATCTTGGCCTAATATTCTAAACCTAAAAGTGAGCGGGGTCCAAATAGAAACCTAAAATCTGGAGTTTTCCTGTTACTGTATTGTATACCAGGACAAGTATGCGTAAAGCTTTTTTGAAACTTTGCTGTGTTCTTGTGTTTTTCTCCATTTGCCAGTTGCTGATGCCGTGGGAAAGAAGAGATCCCTACATTGTCTACACACCAACATCCACATACAAGGAAGATGAAATTGAGAAATTCTACATGGAACTGGAGGAGTTCTATAAAAAATATCACACCTTCTAAAAGATCATAGTCGGTGATTTTAATGCCAAGATAGGACCAAGAAGATAAGCTGAAGAACTCCACATTGGGACCCATAGCCTAGAATGGAGCGAACAGGGTGAGAGACTATCTGAGTTCATCATGTCCACCAAGACCATTCATGGGAACTCATAGTTCCATAAAGCTGAAGAGAAACGTTGGACATGGGAATCTCCTGGCGGACAGTTCCACAATGAAATTGACCACGTCAGCTTCAATCGACGGTTTTGTCTGACCAATGTAGCTGTCGTCCCCAAATTCCAAACAGGATCAGACCACCGTCTCCTTCGTGCAAAATTCTACTTCCCTCAATAGGGAGAAAAGGCTGCAAAGTTTGAGAAGTCCCAGAATGACCACAAACTGGGAACTCTTCAGCACCATTGCAGCAACATGGGAAGATACCATCATTAACAAAATCGATGAAGAATACAACCGACTGGTTCAGCACCTCCATGATTGTGTGAAGAATGCCTAGAGGGAGAAATACACAAAAGGATGCCTTTCTTCAGAAACTCTCGAGGCTCATTCGCCAATGTGGCAAGGCGCGAGCCTCAGGAGACCAAATGTAATGTCCAAGCTTGCTAAACGGTGCAAAGAAGCGAGAAAAGAAGATCTCAAAGATGGGCGGAGCGATAGCCCAGCGGGTAGAAGTGTCAATGGTGTCTTTTGTGGTAGGAACATTGTTATTAGATTGGCAATAGCATCGTTCTTCCCTTTTTTCAAGATTAGAGAACTATTGACATTCTCATAGAAAATACTTAAATAGTTTATTGCTAGCAAATCTGGTTTTAAATAATGGATGAATGAAATGTAACTTAATGTAAACACAATCTACAACTATGGAAAACTTTTATTGATGGTAATTTCAATTACAAAACTTAAATATATAGGGTCGAACAATAGCCCAGCAGGTAGGGCATTTGTCTTGCATGCAGCCTGCCTATGCCGGACTGGGTTCGATCCCCGGCATCCCATATGGTCCCCTGAGCACTGCCAGGAGTAATTCCTGAGTGCAGAGCCAGGAGAAACCCCTGAGCATCGCCAGGTGTGACCCAAAAAGCAAAAAAAAAAAAAAAGACCTCAAAGAGAGAAGAGCAGAAATACTGGAAGATGCAGCAGAAGCCGGGAAAAGCATTCGTACCACCCGCCTGTCCTTCACCAACTATAAGATCAAGATGACTGCCCTCCGACGCCCAGATGGATCTACCACATCTACCAGAAAGGCAATGGAGAAGATTATACATGACTTCTACTCAGATCTCTTTGATAGCCACGTCCACCTGCCCACATACCAAATTCCACAGGATGGATATGTCATTCCCAATGTTCTCCCTTCTGAAATCCGCCATGCCATTTCATCAGTAAAGAATGGAACAGCACCAGGCCCAGACAAAGTCAGACCCGAACACCTGAAGAATCTGCCATCGATACTCATGAATACACTAGTTTGGCTCTTCACACGTTACCTGTCCGAGTGCAAGGTGCCCTCCCAATAGAAGACCAGCAGGACAGTTCTACTGTTCAAGAACGGAGAGCATTCATGACATCAGCAACTGTCACCCCATCTGCCTGTTGTCCGTCATCTACAAGCTGTTTACATGAGTCATACTGAACAGGACTGGCAGAACACTAGATGAAGGACAACCATGCGAGAAAGCTGGCTTCCGGAAAGGATTCAGTACAATTGACCATATTTACACGGTAAACAAGCTCATTGAGGTTTGTAGGGAGTACAAGATGCTGCTCTGTCTCACGTTCATTGATATAAAGAAAGCTTTTGATTCTGTGGTGACTGAAGTGTTCATCGAAGCCCTAGCCAAACAGGGTATTCACACCCAATACATCAAGATCTTTTGTGAGCTGTATTACAGATTCACCACCAGGATCTCATCATTCTACAAAGAAGTGATCATTGATGTCAAAAGAGGGGTTCAACAGGGTGATACCATTTCACCAAAACTATTCAGTGCCATCCTCGAGAACATCATGCGACAATTAGAATGAGAAGGAATGGGAGTGAAGATAGATGGTCGGCAACTACACCACCCTCCGCTTCCGCTGATGATATCGTTCTAATATCACCAAACATTAGCCAAGTGGCACAAATGCTGGCTGACTTTGACCGAGAGTGTGGAAAGATAGGTATACAGCTGAGTCTAAAGAAAACTATGTTTATGAAAAATGAACTAGTTCCAGAGGTCCCATTCACTCTCAATGAAACAGACATCTCTGAATGCAGCAGTTATGCGTGCCTAGGTCGAAAAGTCAACATGATGAACGACCTAAAACCTGAGCTGCGCAGGAGGAAGAGAGCCGCATGGAATGCATTCAAAGGTATCGAAGAAATAGCTAAAAGGACAAAGAACCTCAGTCTCCAGGCACATCTCTTTGACTCTACTGTTCTCCCTGCGTTAACATACACCTCAGAGATCTAGGCCCCATGAAAGCAGGATGAGCATGCTATTCAGGTCTCCCAGAAAGGAATCGGAAGAGCTATGCTTGGAATATCACGCCCCTCACTCAGGTGAGAGAAGGAATCCAGTTCTGACCTCCATCGCTATTTCAGAATCATGGATGTTGTCTGTTTGCCAAGGCATCAAAAATCAGATGGGCTGGACATGTAATGCGATTTAAAGATGACCGCTAAACTAGAGCTGTTACCCACTGGATCCCACAGGATGTCAAAAGATCATGTGGCGTGCCCACCTACAAGATGGTCAGACTTCCTTGTCAAGACCCTGAAGGAACAGTTTTAGGCTCTTCATTTTCCTGACTTATCCAGATGCATTGGGCTATATTCACACGTAATAGGGTCCAATGGAAATGTTATTGGCGCCCATTGGAGCAAATCGATGAATAACGGGATTCAAGTGATCAAGTGAAGTTTGTATACGTAATATATATATATTATATATGCATTATATATTTTATATATACTATATATTTAGTATATATACTAAAAGTAGACAAATATTTTACCTTTATGTTATTATTATTCTGCAATATTACAATGAATATAAAATATATACCGGAGCCAACTTATTTATGTGTGTTTATTTATTTGTTTGTATGTTTAGCTGTTGATTTGTGTATTGGTTCCAACCAAGCAGTACTCAGGGGCTATTCCTGGCTTTAGGCTCAGGAGAGATCACTGGTGAAGGTCAGTGACTCTATGTGGTTCTGGGGATTGAACTAGGTCTGGTGCATGTAAGGGAAGCATTGCTCTATCTCTGGTTCCAAAAATATGTATTTATTTTAAGTTATTTTTACATATATTGTTTTATTGAAGAATTGTGAGTTGAACAATTATAGTTCAGTTTTGACATACCATATTCCCTATCAGTGTAAGATTCCCTCTACCCAGTGTTCCCAGATTCCCCCCCACAACCATTCCCAGTTACTCTGTGTCAGGTACCTTTTAAGTTTGCTTGTTAACATTTCCAACTCACTATTTCAGTGTTGTTTACTATATGGTTTGGATATTTAGCTCAATACGTATATTGATTCCATATCTAAGTTATACTAACTGGATTCTTCATTAATAATGGTGTCCTTATGTCATTTTGAATTAATGTTTTTTCTATCCTGGGAGTAGATACCAAAAGTGGATTGCTTGGTTATATGGTAGCTCAAATTTAAATTTACTGAGAACCCTCTGTACTATTTTCCATAGGGGTTGAACCAGACAGAATCCTATCACCAAGGATGAGAGTTCCTTTTTCACTACATCCCTGCCATCACAGAGTGTTCTCATTGTATTTTATATAAGACATTCTCATTGTTTATATATGGTAATTTATATATGATATCTCATTGTTGTCTTCATTTCTATTTCCCTAATAAGTGATGGTGAGCACTTTCTTCATATGTCAGTTTGGCACTTGCTGGTTTAATTAAAGAAGTACCTTTTCATTTCCTCTCCCCATTTTTTATGGGTTATTTTATTATTTGTTGTTGACCTTTGTGAATACTTTATATATCCTGAACATCAATGTTTATCTAATATGTTGACTCTAAATATTTTCTGCTATCTTGAACAAATATATTGCATCATTTTGGGTTCAGAGATTATAGCTGACATCAGACAGTGCTGATGTCAGGCTGGGTGGGTGAGAAGGAAGTCCTCAGGGTTATCTATCTGAAGCTTTCCATCACAAATTTTTCCCTGGTGAGAGGGAGAGCCAAAAGTAAATTTATTTTATATATTTATTCATTCATCCATTTATTTATGTATGTATGTAATGTATGTATTTTTATTTATTCATTTATTTATATTTTGCTTTTTGGGTCACACCTGGCAATGCTCAGGGATTACTTCTGGCTCTGCACTCAGGAATTACTCCTGGCGGTGCTCAAGGGACCATATGGGATGCCGGAGATTGCACTCAGGTAGACCACACGTAAAACAAATGCCTTACCCACTGAGCTGTATATAAAAAAATGGTTGTAATTTTAAATTAAAATTTCAAATGCTTTTGCATTATTTGTGGTAGATGAGGATCCTGTTCTTTTTTTCTTTTTGGGTCACACTCGGCTCGGAGTTAATCCTGACTCTTTGTTCAGGAATTACTCCTGGCAGTGCTCTGGGGACCATATGGGATGCTGGGGGATCGAACTCGGGTCGGTCACATGCCAGGCAAATGCCCTACCCACTGGGCGCTCTCTCTAGCACAGGATCCTATTTCTTCAGTAATCTGATCCAAATACATACACAGATATCATTTTTGTTTCCCTGTACTGGAGTTGTCAAGTCCACACTTCTATAAATTTATTTTAATTGCTTACAACTAATGCAGGAGTTTAAAGACAATGTAGTTCAGTTTATGTTATACTCATGGAAGCAATGTTAGAGTCTTTTTGCCTCAAGTGTTTCACTCTAGAGAAACTTAGGCTATTCATCTGTATATGAATTTGGAACAAAAACAGAGTAGTTCTGCCTCTTCTGATTTTTTTTACATTTTTTTCTCACTCTTGTGATTTTTTAAAAAATTTTTTATATACCACCATGAAACATACAATTACAAAGGTGTTCATAATTGGTTCTTGGTAATAGTTTTCCAGCACCCATCCCTCAAGAATTTATTTGTTTAATGGCGTTCTTTTCCCCATTTCTTCTGATTCCATATCCAAGTCCAGCAAAATAGAGAAGATATTTAGTAATAATGCCCCCAGATGTTAGGGGAACATCTCCTTTTCCAGAAATAGAACTTCTGTAGTATTTGGGAAGCTTTTTTGTCTACAACCTGTCTCATTAATTTCAAGTTTACCTGGGTAGGCAAGGCACTAGTTAAATACTTTGAATACTTTTAAATACTGTAAATAATTTTAGAGGACTATTTCACATTTGGATTTCAACCTGTGGATCTGGGCAAGAAACCTTAAACTCCATAAATTGACTGTGTTGCTTTTACAAATATTTTATAGTAACTGAATGTTATTAATTAAATGAAATTCAAGACATTCAGCAACATGCTGTGTCTGAGCAAACTATAACTGGAATCTAAGTTTCTGAGGAGACAAAATGAGGCTGCCCCTTCACCATTATAACGTCTTTGGTCCTCCACCACTGTCCCAGGTTGGTCCTTATCCCCACAACCACCACTCCCACTCTTCACTCTGCTGAGAATCAGTTTGGTAATTCATAGCCAGTCAAATGTTTGTTGTTCTTGGATATTGTTCATTCCTTTGTTTTGTCTCTGTATTGCACAGATGAGCAAGTATTTTCCTTTTGCCTGTGATTTATTTATTTTAACTTGATACCCTTTAGTTTTATTCTAATTTCAACAAACTATGATTTTATATCTTATTTTATATCTGCATAGTTTTCCATTGTATATGTATATCTTCTTTATACATTCACCAGTTGCTGGACGTTTAGATTCTTTTCTGTACTCTGAATATTGCACTGCACTAAATGTAGGTGTGAATGTAGTTTTCAATTCAGTATCATTGTATTCGGGGTTAGATGCCAAGAAGTAGGATTGTTTGGTGTTAATTATACAAGAAATCTCCATTCTGCCTCCTATAGTGACTAAATCAGTAGCACAAAGGAAAATGTGTAAATCATTTTTGCTAGGAAAAATCACAATTACGGATGTTACAAAAATGTGGACACTGATTTAAGATATTATTTAATTTTCTTTTGATTTCTGTTCATTTTTCCTGTGCATTCTAACATTATTTCTCACTTTGTTCATTTGTGCTAATGATTACCTCCCTCACCAATAACATAATAAAAAACTCAGAGTTAATCTCAGAATTAGATCATTTGCTTTGTAAGTAAAACCTGAAGTTTAATCCCTGGCACTGTAAAGTAAATTAAAAGATTAATAAGATACAATTTCAAAGTTTGTCTGTCATTGTTATTTTATTACACGTTGAGCTTTTGCAGTTGTTTTTAAAGGGATTATCAAATAGAGACAATATTGTGTTTGGAAAAAATGGAGGGTTTTGTATGTTTTGGAACTTGTTAATTAACAGCTCACCGTGTCCCTTGTATATTTTAGAAGTTTACTGCTTTTGTTGCCTTTCTGCAAAAGGCTGAATCAAACACTTCAACAGCAATGTGATTAATACAGCTTACATAAGTTGTTTATTCAGTACATAACTATCCCCTAAAGATCTCAAATTGGGTTAACGAATCTGAATACACAATATAGGAAACACAAGAGGAAAAGTAACTCATTGAATAAGGAAGTGAAACAAACAAAAACCCGATGAAACGTAGAATCCTAGATCTCAAGTGATAATATATTAGCTGAGTTATCATGCCTGAGTAATTTTGTATTTCTGGGCCTTATCTCTAAAATGGTAATAAAAATGTTGATTATATTAAAGACAAGGAATAATACTGCATGTTATTCTAAGACCTCAAGAGACCCAGGATTTTCATAGTAAACGTGATTCAGGAATTGATATCTCTTTATACATATTCTTTGTTTTTGTTTTATAGTAATTTTTAAATTAATTATAAAGTAACCTAGTTTTTCAGGACGGAAGCAATAGCAAAGCAAGTAGGGCATTTGCTTTACATGCAGCGCACCTGGGTTTCGATCTCCAGCATCCCATGTGGTCCCCTAAGCACTGCCAGAAGTAATTCCTGAGTGCAGATCCAGGAGTAACCCCTGAGCGTTGCCCTGTGTGACCCTAAAAGCAAAAAAAAATAAAAAATTGTGGGTAGAGAGTTTGCCTTGACGAAGCTGACCCAGGTTCAATCCCCAGCATCCCATATGGTCCCTGAGCACTGCGAGGAGTAATTACTAAGCAAAGATCAGGAGGTTCTTAAGCATCACCAGGTTTGACCCAAAAAGCAAAAAAAAAAAAAAAAAAAGTAATCAGTGTTCTGGCTATCCATAATAAAATTCTTTATAGTACCATGAACTGAAGAGGAAAGTCCCTTTTACCTATTACAAATGTTAATGGTTAAAGATCTCATAACCATCATGGATATATGAAGACTCTGAAGGAACATGGGGAAAACTTTTTCTCTACTGTAACACCAATATAAGTAACTAATCTAGCTAGGGGAAAGTGACAAGTGTTAAATTTATTCCTAACAGACAAAACTACCTGACTCTTAGCAGTTTTCCCTGTCTGCTAGTTTGAACAATTTATTCCTCTGTAGCAGCACCCACAAAGATCTTCCAAAGCATAATCACCTTCCAAGAATGTCCCTACTTGATATGCTTTCTTGAGTCAGACTCTGCTATCTAACTACATTCTAATGTGCGTGTCCTATTAGTGATTGAGAATTAGACTTATACCAGCTTTTAAATTCTCCAGAGTAAAGACTTATACCCAGCTTGTACCCAGTTCTGTGTTATTGCCTTACTTTAGTGATTATGAGGGATCTCATGATTATGACTCTCTTCCCCTGACTAACATCTCCCATTGCCAGCCAGGTCCTCTATAGGGTGAAAAAATGGCAACAAGTGAGTAATGAGGGGAAGTATGTTTCAAGGCCATAGTATAGCATATATAAGATTCTCAGGCAGGAATATGTACCTGATCAAAACACTAATGATTATAATGCCCCAGTTACCATCGAATGCATTTAACAATGGTTCCATAAGCAGTGCCTGACAATTGTGACATGTCCACTCACAAGTTTTTACAAACTATCACTGGATCTTGACATCATAGATGTTACAAAGCAACTGTGACCAAGATTTCCTAGTTGTTACCTAGGTCTGCACACGTTTACCAGAAGGAGAGGTGAGAAAATTTGAGAGGGTGGAAGGGTTCAAATGAACTGTGGTGAAGTAATTATTATTGTGTGATGGGCCTGGTAAAATATACTCTGGGGTGTGGTAAAATATACTCTGGGTGTGGTAATATACTCCCAGCTCATCGAGTTCCACCCTGCAGCAGTCTTTTTTAAATCCGGCTCAGGTATGCTGGTCCAGAGACTCACAGACGTGGGGCAGAGCTGCTACTTGCTCTCCCTGTGCCCAGCCGCTCACGAGGTGTCCAGGAGGTATAGAGGGTTCTAGCCCTGGCCCGCCACCCCAGCAGAGCCTTGCAACAAGCCAGAGGACCCCTGACTCCATGAGGGCCTCCATTTTCCACATCCAGACTTCTCTCTCGTCAGAACTCCACCCAGCAGACCAACCTATCACAGCCAGGCTTGCGTGGCCGCTTGCAGCCGCGCGAGTTATCAATAAATGCTGGACTTAGAGATGACTACAAGAGTATGCTACCTGCACGGCAGAGCCTGGCAAGCTACCCGTGTTGTATTTGATATGCCAAATACCAGTAATAATTATAGGCCTCATTCTGGAATGGATTGAGGCTCTTTATGTTCCTGGAGCAAGCAGATGCCCTTGGGCTCTACTAGCATGAGACAGGACATATGGAGATGTTATTGGGGCTGGCTCGAGCAAATTGATGATGAACGGGAAGACAGTGACAGTGACAGTGGTAAAATATACTCTGATGGGGGTGAAAAATTGTAGTCCAATCCACATATATTTTTATAAAATAAATTTACCTTAATTAAAAGTGTCAGGGAACGCCGCCGGGTCCCCGACAGTGTCAGGACAGAGGTTGTCTTCTACCTCCGAGGACGCCAGGAGAACAGGTGAAAAGTCCAGTGCAGTTCCAAAAATGGCTTTTAATAGTACAGAAGCTCTTCCACAGCACTCCAATATAATGAACAAACTTTAGTTCTGGTCTGAAATTAGACCATACAAAAGAGCCTAAGTCTCCCACCAAAGAGAGAGGATCTCACCCGAGCTGAGTCCTACCCAGAAGAGGAGCAAAAGGCTAAAGAGCAATAAGCCAAAAGCCACAGGAGCCAAAAGCTGAAAGCTAAAAGGCCCAAAAGGTAAAAGGTGAAAAGGTGAAGGGGCCTCAAGTCAGTCCCCTTATATACACCCAAGTAATCCAACCGGGGGGGGCATGTCAACAAAGAACCCTAAACAGATTGTAGTGCCACACCCTATTGCAGGTATAAAAAAAGGTTATGCCAAGGACTAAGGAGATTATCTCTTATGTAAAACACTGGAGAGAGAGAGGGCTGATATAAAGTAATACATCTTAACTTCATGAGCTTCATGTAATCTAGATGGTACACACAAGGTCCTTATTATTATCTGCACCAGGGTGATTCTGAGTATCTTGTTCTCGTGTACTGAAAGGGTCACTCTCACCTGCTTAGAGCAAACTAGTATGATCCTTCCTATAGTCTTCCTATAGTCTCAGCGTAGCCAGGGTGGTAGTCTCCTGGTAAATTCTAACTGTCCCATGCTGGGTGCAGTGGGTATAAAGAGGAGCTGTGCCCAATCTAGAAAACATAGAAGTCTTAGTAGATGTATAAGTCAGAAGTTATTCAATCAAGGTGACTTATGTAAGTGCCACACCTTCTAGCAGTGTTTACATAGAAGAGAAGTCTCATTAGAATGAACCTTGACTTAAGTAGATTAAGCTGGGAGTGGGCAAAACAACAAAACTCCCAGAATAGCTAAACCTGTCCTCCAACAAAAAGAATGGCTTAAAACATGTTATCTAATTGTTGGGGAGCTGCTAGGGTCCCGGGCAGTATCAAGACAGAAGTTCTCTTCCACCTCCGATGCTGCTGGACAATGGATGAAAACTCAAGAGTTCAGTGCAGTTCCAAAAAGGTTTTTACATACAATTGAAAGATGCTCATGTAGAGTTTTGGTTCTACAGTGTTCCAACACCCATCCCTTCACCCAAACCCATCTCCCATCATCAATAACAAATAAAACATGGTTTATGGGACAAACATCACTGGAAACATTAAAGATTGAGAATTGCATCCATCACTTTACTTTTCAGAGTCAGGCCCTGTATTTTAACAGGATGCTACTGCCAACCAGTCTTGCACACAGACAGCATTGCTTTCTGTTGGGTCAGTGCCAATGCTACTGCTCTGCACTGACTCTGGCATCTCCTTGCAGCACTAGACGCCTTGGCCTATACCACTTCCCAGACAAGGGGTAGAGACCCTTGCAGAATTTCAGGGAGTGAAAGTTTCTTAGAACGGCTCAGGTTGGGAGAACTGTCTGCTTCAGAATGCATCTTTTCCCTGAGTCTGTTGCTTCTGGCTCTGCTGGAACTGTCATGATGGAATTTGGGGATTTTTATGTCATTGCACCATAAAATCCATCAGAGTTAGAAGTGAAGTGAATTAAGGCAAGTAAAGTACTTCTCACATTGGGAAGGATTTTCACATTCCTCACTCCATTAAGATGGCATATTTACATAAATTGCACAATTTTTTATACTTCATTTGAATATTTTTCAAAAAGTTTTTACATTATTTTATCAACTTTCATTATGTTGACAAAATATTCTTTCAAAAACTTTGTACAAATGTACAAATTAAAGTAAATTAATATGAGTTAAATAATACATTTAAAACTTAATATGAAATAGAAAAATATGCTTCATGAATTTATGTGTCATCCTTGCAAATGGGCTGTGCAGACTTCTCTATATTGTTCTAATTTTAATATATGCGCTGCCAACACAATGGGGTCCTCAGGGGGGGGGGTGGGAAACTGGAAACAATGGTGGAGGGAATGTCACACTGGTGGTGGGATTGGTGTTGGAATGTTGACTGTCCAAAATAAGTGTATTATGAACAACTTTGTAAACTGCAGTGTTTAAATAAAGTTAGAAAAAAAAAAGGTTTTTAATAGTACTAAAGCTTTCCCAGGCAGATCTTGGCTCAAAACATTAGCATATAAAAGGGCCTAGGTGAGGTGCTGGGAGAAATTACCTGAGGGTATTTGACCCTCCCCTGCTTCCCATAATAGTGGGAGGGAGATCTGAGTTGCAGTGGTATAAAACTAGCCTGCTCTTTTTTTGGGCTCTCTCTTTTGTGAGCTCGCACCTTTCTTGGGAGTCTTGTCTTTGTCTCCTCTTTACAGGGCCAAACACGTGGTGGCCGCCATTTTGGCCTACACGTGACTGGGGTTCTAGCCAGGAATCCTAAGGAACAGGGTTTTTCCTATTGTTGATTTGTATGCCTGAACCTGTGATAAGTAAAGCATTTTAAAACTGCATCGGATTTCTGAGTCTTCATTCCCGCCGGCTTCCGGCTTCGGAGGTAGAAGGTAACTCGCTTCCCGGCACTGTTGGGGACCCCAGCGGCATCCCCAACAGGTTCTGATGAGCTGTCGGGTCTGGACTGTGATAATGATGTCTATTACGGTGAGAGAGTCTCTTCCAGCTGCTTCCGTAACCCATCTTGCCTCCTGGGAGCCTCATGATCAGGTGAGTTAGGGAGAGCCGTATGGCAGTTCTCCCCCGTGTCTGAGTCTCTCATCTTTCTATCTCTTTGTCTCTGTATTTCTCTCTCTTCTCCTACACTTTGTGACTTGCCTTACGGTTTATGATGCAGTTATCTATGTGTATATTTAGTAGTGATTTCTAATGTAACATTATAGTTCCTCATTCCCCATCAACCTCCCCAGTTTGTTACAACTACAATGATCATTATGTTGTACAGATGTGAAAGATCCTGGGAAGGACCTGGTCCTAGCCTACTTTATTATCTAAGACTCTTGTGTGGCTGTGCACTGTTCTTCCTATGTCAGACCATCCACCATCCAGGGCCCACAGGGCAGAGAGTCCTGGGGGTGGAGACAAGCCTTTCTCCTGTCTGCCACCTGCCATTGCAGCCGGGCACCACAGCCATACCTGCAACACCTCGAGGCGCAGGTGGCCCTGCTTATATTTTCTTATAGGAGCCAGTTCGACTCCTCAGCCCTAAATGGTTCTACAGAGAATCTACTGAGGAGTCTATCAGGAGAAACCAGGAGAGTTCTGAGCACAAAGCCACTAAGCACAAAGTCAAGAATAGTCTCTGAGTAGTACAAAATGTAGCCTACATAACAAAATATAAAATGAAGTGTGAAGTGGAATTTAATCTCAATTGAAAATATGATCAATTGAAACTAAATTCATAAAAATATATGTCAAGTATTTATAAAGCCATATTTGAAGTCGGGGATTTGATGCAAGCAAATAACCATTGTATTATTGAACAATTTGCTACCCGGACGGCAGAGCCTGGCAGGCTACCTGTGTCGTATTTGATATGCCAAATGCCAGTAACAATTATAGACCTCATTCCCATGACCTGATGGAAAGGTTTGAGGCTCTTTATGTTCCTGGAGCAAGCAGGTGCCCTTGGGCTCTACCTGCATGAGACAGGTCATATGTAGATGTTACTGGTGCCCGCTTGAGCAAATCTATGATGAACGGGAAGACAGTGATACAGTGAAACCTTTACCATCACATTCCAATATAATAAAAGTTCTCTAGCTCTGGTCAGAACTCAGACCATACACGAGAGCCCAATTCTCCCACCAAAGAGAGAGTCCCACCAAAGTGGATCCCACTAGAGAGGAGTCCTACCAAAGAGGGTCCTACTAGAAAGCAGTCCCACCAGAGTCCTACGAGAAAGGAGTCCCACCAAAGAGGAGAGAGAGTACCTCAAACTAGTTCCCTTATATACTCAAAAGTAATCCTAACTTCAGGGAGGGTTCTATCAACAAAGAACCATAAACAATTTCTACATAGTAGAAGAGTATAAAAGGGTGATGCCAAACCTTACTACTGGTGTAAACAAAGGATTACACGAAGGACTAATCACTTCTTTTGAGATTATCTCTTATGTAAAACACTGGAGAGAGAGGGGTGGATGGTATAACATAATACATCTTAATTTCATGGGCTTCATGTAATCCAGGTGGTACCTCAAGTTCCTTCTTATTTATTATCTGCACCATGGTGATTCTGAGTATCTTGTTCTCCATATACTGAAAGTGTCACACTTGCCTGCTTGAGGCAAAACTAGTGTGATCCTTACTATAATCTTAATGATAGTCTCAAGGTAGCCAGAGTCGTAGACTCCTGGTAAATTCTAAGTATCCCACACTGGGTCCAGTGGGTATAAATAGGAGCTGTGCCCAATCTAGATAACATAGAAATCTTAGTAGATGTTTAATAAGTCAGAAGTTACTCATTCAGAGTCAAGGACTTCTGTAACTGCCACACCCTCCATTATTGTTTACACAGAAGCGAGATCTCATTAGTATGAACCCTGACTTAAGAACATGTAAATAAATTAACCTGTGAATGGATTAAACAGCAAAGCTCCCAAGCTAGCTAGGCCTGTCATCCAACATCTAATGATAGTGCTGAGTTTATGGACAAGTTTACCTAGCAACATATTTCTCAAAAGCTTCTATTTTTGTTTTCTGCTGCTTGCTAGGATGAAAAGTTTATTAGTGACCCACATAAATCAGTGTTCAAGACTTACTCCTGACTCTGCTTTCAGGATTTGCTCATGGGGGACTCAGGGAACCACTGGCATTGGCCATGTGCAACGCAAATACCCTATGTGCTCAACTATTTCTTTAGTCCCATGACTTTTTAATGATATAAGTCATTTTTAATGATATAAGCTCAGCTGCGGTAGAGCTGCTACTGGCTCTCACTGTGCCCAGCTGCTCATGAGGTGCCCGGGAGGGATGGCAGGTTATAGCCCTGGCCCAACACCACAGCAGAGCCTCACAACAAGCCAGACGACCCCCCACTCCATGAGGATCATCATTTTCCACATCTAGACTTCCTCTTCATCAGAACTCCACCCAGCAGACCAGCCTATCACAGCCTGGCTCATCGAGATACACCCTGCTGCGGTCTTTTTTTAATCTGGTCCAGGTATGCTGATCCAGAGACAGACATGGGGCAGAGCTGCTACTGGCTCTCACTGTGCCCAGCTGCTCATGAGGTGCCCGGAAAGGATGGCAGGTTCTGGCCCTGGCCCGCCACCCCAGCAGAGCCTTACAACAAGCCAGACGACCCCCCCACTCCATGAGGATCTCCATTTTCCACATCCGACTTTCCCCTTGTCAGAACTCCACCCAGCAGACCAGCCTATCACAGCCCAGATCGCGTGGCTGCTTGCAGCCGCGCCGGTTCATCAATAAATGCTGGATTTCGAGATGACTACAAGAGTATGCTACCTGCACGGCAGAGCCTGGCAATCTACCCGTGTCGTATTTGATATGCCAGATACCAGTAACAATAATAGACCTCATTCCCATGACCTGATGGAATGGTTTGAGGTTCTTTATGTTCCTGGAGCAAGCAGGTGCCCTTGGGCTCTACTTGCATGAGACAGGTCATATGGAGATTGTTACTGGTGCCCGCTAGAGCAAATCGAAGATGAACGGGAAGACAGTGAGTGATAGACAGTGATAAGCTTTTTAATGATATAAGTCATGCCCTTCGAGGTTGCAGGTGGGATTACGGAGTTCAGCTGCATCAGCAGATGCAGACAGGAGATAGACTTGTCTACACCCAGGGCTCTGCCCTGTGGGGCCTGGATGGTTGATGTTCTGACATAGAAAAAGTTTGGACCATCTGGGATGAAACAGAGCCACGGCAGAGACTGGTAAGCTACTTGTGATGTATTCAATACGCCCAAAACCATAGTAATAATGCACCTTATTTCCATTGAATGGAGATGGAGACATTACTAGCGCCTGCTTCAGCAAATGAATTTATAATTTATATATTCAGCAAATGAATATATAAAGTGACAAGACAAGAGACAAGTGACCAGTGATTACTTCAATGTGTTATATGTGTATATGGATATGTATTTGTTATATATGGATACTATTCCTATTGCAAAAAAATAAACTAATTAGCATTTTACAAGTTTTACTTATTAAAAATGTAAGTTAAAATGTACTCATAGTCACTTTTAACTTTTTTGAAAAATTGAGGGAACTAAATTATAAGCACAAAAGAAACACAGAGAATGAACTAAATATAATCAAAAAGGTAAGTTCTAATATAGTGTAAATATTATATGTGCACTATATAATACACTATAATACTGTAAATATATAATACATTTATACTATTGGTCTGCATAAATACTGTTTATAATATAGTGAAAGAATAATGCCTCCCTTCAAAGGAGGCATTTACAAACAACTTTATGGGTGTTATATTTTAGCATGTTTCTGTGTTACAAAATATTCTTCAGAAATTAATTTGCTATGCTCTCAACTAGTGTTTATTCAATACCAACTACTTGAAAGGTGCTGAGTTAGGTACAGTGTATCAGAGGGAAAATGCAGACATTATCCTTGCCAGGACAGATTTATAATTTACTAATTTATTTTAAGTCGTAAATGGAAAATTTGGTGTCTAAATGCAATTAATAAAAGGATTGAACAGTTTTTATTACTGTGTCAAGGGAACCTACATTAGATTGGGCAGTCAAGGAAACCCTCTCTGAGATGCCTTCATTTGAACTCATTCTATAAGGCTTAAAAGTGAATGGCAACAAGTGAATAATGAAGTGCAGCATGTTTCAGGGCATATTCTAAGACAGGAATATTTTCAGAAATGTCACACAACTTCAAGTATTACAGTGTTGTCAGTGCATATACTCAGTGAGAAAGTGACTATAGTTAAAAAAAAGGAGTTGGATTAAATTTATAACTTAAGTTTGGAATCTTTTTTCCCATAAAGCAATTGGAAAATAGCAAAAGATTTTAATTTAGAGAAATTTATATACATTTATGTTTTAATATTTCCCCTGTAAACAAGAGAATTATTTCTATACAAGGAGATTAGTAAATATTTACTGTTATAATATAGATGAAAGAGATATCATTGAAATTTAAATGGAGAAATATAATGTAAATTAGGTAGCTTTTGATCAATGACTACATAATTATTCTATGTAGTAATTTATAGAGAGAGCATAATTTATTAAAATTGTTACATATATATTTTGAAATTTCTATTTATTGATAGTCAAAATATGTAAAGTGTATATATATTATTTATTTTATTAAATAATACATTTAATACAACATATATTATTTATTAATTTCATTGGTAATGATATCTTGGGAGAGTACTGTAAAATGGGCATAATGCTATCGATATTTTCCCTTTTTTATTATTTTTTTTTTGCTTTTTGGCTCACACCCCGCGACGCTCAGGGGGTTACTACTGGCTCTGCACTCAGGAATTACTCCTGGCCGTGCTTGGGGACCATATGGGATGTCAGGGATAGAACCTGGGCCGGCACAGGCCGGCCGCTGCGCAAGCAAACGCCCTACCCACTGGGCTATCGCTCAGGCACCAATATTTTCCTTTTTATGGAATGTATGAAGAGAATATTTGCACTCAACACATAAGACAAAGGTTAAATATCTAGAATACATAAAGAAATCACAAAGATCAACAACAAACAATTTAAAGCATTATTTAAAATGGAAAGAACAAATGGACACTTCTATGAAGAAGAATGTGAAAGAGAGATGATCACTTATTATTAGAGAAATTTTAATCAAGATTACAATGCGATGTCATTTAATAGCAGTGAGAATGACACACATTAACATTCTGGAAAGAATCTGCTGCTATTGGAATGTGAAAAGATGCTCTCACCCACTTCTGATGGAAGTTGTCTAATTCAACCCCTAAGGAAAACAGTATGGACATTTTTCAGAAGAGTAAGAATAGATCTACCATATGTCCCATCAATTCTATTTCTTGATATCCATACCCAGAATACAAGACATTCATTAAAAGAGACATATGCACACCATTATTCATTGCAGCACTTACTACAAGTGTTAGGATATGTAATCAACATAGATGCCAACAACAGATGAATTGATAATGAATGTATAGTTTATACACACAATAGAATACTGTGCAGCTGCAAGCAATAATGAAATCATGAAATTCACTGAAACTTAGATAGAGCTGAAAGATATCATATTAAGTGAAGTGAATCAGGAAAGGGACAAATAATGGATGATCTCACTTATATGTGGTAAATGAAAGACTAACAGGAGGAAATACATGATGTCAAAGGGGGTATGCCTGGATTACCTTTGACTCTAGATTGTAGAAATGAGGACAGAGAAAGACAGAAACTATGGAGGAGGGGTTAAGAAGTGATGAATTGGAGGTAACAGGGGTAGAGGTCAGTATCCTCTAGCACATTGATGTTGTAGAAGTTGTGGAGGATTAGTACTTGTATAAATTTAAACTATAGAGCCAACACTACTATGAGATCCAAACTTCAACAACCAAACTTAAAAGTGTACTTGTCAAGGTGGCAGACTGAAAGGTGCAAGGGAAAAGTGGGAGCATTAGTCGAGAAAAATCAGTCAGCTGTGTTGGTAGAATTGGTGCTAGAACACTGTATGCCTGAACATCAACTATGAATAATTTTTTAAATCATTGTGCTTAATATTTAATGTTTATAAATTAAATAAAATATCCAATTAGATGGTCAGACTTTCTTGTAAAGACCCTGAAGGAACGGTTTGAGGCTCTTCATATTCCCGAATCAACCAGATGCCATTGGGCTACATTGGCACGTGATAGCGTCCGATGGAAATGTTACTGGCATCCGCTCAAGCAAATTGATGAATAATGGGATTCAAGTGATCAAGTGAAGTGATCAATTAGTTGTTTTTGGAACATTATGTGTTGACACTCAACTATGAAAACTTTGTAAATCACAGAACCTTAGTAAAAATTATTGAAAAAAAAATCTTCTGTAAAAAAAAACCCCCAAATGAAATAACTCACTATAATAGAGTAATATAGATATTTTGATAGTTAAAAAGAACTCACTATAATAGAGTAAAATAGATATTTTGATAGTTAAAAAAGATTGTATATTTGATAACATATATATTTTCTTTTACTTAAATTTAACTTGTTTTGAAGTATGTCAATGATGATGCTCAAATTAATTTGAAGTACAAATTAAAATACAATAGTACAAACACTTTCCCACTAAATCTCAATATTTTATATAACATTTCATTTCTTACAAAGCTACCAGAAAATTGATACATTAATGAGAAACCAAATCAAAACAAAAGAAAATTAGAGTTCAGGAAGTTAGAAATTTCAACAAAAGGGGAAAAATGAGGATTTTGAATATATAAATAGAAAATTCCCTGTATTAGAGCCAAGTCTGACTTTGTGTTTTGGTTATCAATGTTTCGTTGTAAAAGTTCTTTGGGATTTAAAATATATCTAGAATGGAAACAGGTCAAGAAAACTTTGAGATGACTTTTGCAAATTATTAAATGGGAATAATCTAAACTGACAAGATTAATTTTTGTATGCTTGACCAAATAGACTAGTCCTGATAGAAATAGATTGCAATTATATAAATTAATTAAATTACAGTTCTCACATCCATATTTATTATCCAGGAAAATAAATGTCACATTTTGGCTTTATATTTGCCATTGCACTTCAGAAATATAGTATCAATAGAATTTCATAAAGTATAGGTCAGTAGGGTTGGTAAATAGTAAGGTAAGAAAGTATAAATGTGAATATAAACATAAATATTGACATCATTGTCTCCAAAATTCATTTCCCTATGCTTATTTGTCTAATATTGATAAAATTTGATTTATTATAGTTTTTTTAGTTATGGAGGCAGGAAAATACAAAATACTTACTTTTAAACCAGTATTGTCAAGAGTCAGGAAAATTTATGGAATAATTCTGGTCCCAAGTCAGAAAACAAAAAACCCTGGATAATAGGTAACGCAGATAAAATTGAAAATAGTGAGGGATATATATTTTTTAAAAGTCTTCTTACTAATATATAAGGCCTGCAAAGTTATGGAGGACAACCTGTTTACTAAAATATTTATATGTGATTTATATGTGAATCTAATAAAATTCATCCTCAAGTTAAAGCATAAACAAAGAAAAACAACCATTAGGATCTTAATTTAAATAACTAGCAAGAATTATTGTCAATGCCAAAATGTGGGCTGTGTTCAAACAGATTCTCAAAATATAAGTAAATATTTGTTAGATCTATGATGATAGTGCCTAAACTGGAGAAATTTCTGGATTGATGGACTAGAATGGACCCTTTTATCTTGTAGATATATTTTAGAAGTCTTCTTAAACATTAACACTCAGGACTGGAGAGTTAGCTGAACAGGTAAAATTTATAATTTTCCTGTGGGAGGCCCATGTGAGATGGCTAGTATTGCATGGGTCCCTGAGCACTGTAGGGAGCAATGGAGTCAGGAGTAGCCATTAAGCACTCCACAGTGTGACTCAAAAACAAATACAAATAATTCTAACACCACAATTTGACATGTTTCTTTTCTAGGACTATTCAGCATAATTGATGTGGGGCTAGATTCTTACTCTGGGAATTCATCAAATTCATCTTGCGGAAACTAGATCTGAGGGTCTATGTGAAAAACTTATGGGTATGCTATGAATAATAGGCACTTGTCTCGTCTTTTAATACCATGGAAGCAATTCCCTCACGTTTGCTATATTGGAGTTTTAAATCCCCAAATCAATCTCAGGAATATGCAATACGCTGCTGTGTTCATATTTCAAACATTTTAGGTTTAACTGCAATGGGGTTGATGGCTATTTGTAGAATATAACTATTTAAGTAAATTTCTCCTAGCACCTTTTGCATATAACATCCTTTGAAATTAACTTGTGAAAATTTTGATGATTCGAGTGCTATAAAAATTAAGCACTTTTCTGGCAGTTTAAACTCCCCCACTTCTCCCCTTTTTACACAAAATAATGCTTTTCTTATAGTAAGGGTAGAGGAGAGGGAAATTATTACATAGAAAAAAGGACAGGCATTAAAAATCCAAAGCACGTATATATGCTTTCAGCGATTCATTCAATACAAAAATACAGTTTTGAAGACATTTAAAATAATAGATAAGGGAGTTTGGAGGAATTCTGTATATTAGGAAATTCCACAAAATATTTATGTTGTGGTCGTGATGTAAAATAACACTGTGTATAACATTTTTGCAGCAAGAGCGGAACTACTGTGTGGGATGTGTATTTTAGCTCCAGAATGTTCAGTCAAGAAAATAAAGGCATAAGTGGATGTTTCCTCGAGCCAAAATTCCAAATGAACCTAAATACTTGACTGTTTTTCCCTTTCAGTCTGTCCTACTTTAGTGTCTTAAATAAACCTTAAAAAAAGTTAGAAAACTATGGTCTAGGCACTGAGATTTCAGATAAGTAAGATATTGCCCTAAGGTCCTCCACCCCCCATATACATATGGACATATACAATGCCACTATAGTGCAAGCTTAGACTAATAATTGGAAAAATAAAAGGCCATGAACAATATTCTTACTGCCTAGTAAATTATTTTTGTTTTATTTCTTGATGTCTGACTCCGTTTTATCTTTCCAGTGTCAGCTGAACACATTCATAAACTTTTTAATTAGCATTTAACACAAATATCGTGTTTCTTGTAAACTTTGATTATATATGTATTTTTAACTTGTCCTTTGTTTCCTATTAGAATCTAAAATAAGTGTCATGAAATTATTTTTATGTAATGTAATTTAACAGATTTACATTTTCTCATATAATGCAATTCTCTACAATTTTTACTATTATCAATACAGAATGAATTATTGATAGAAATATTTTATAATGAAATGTAAAGAAAGAAAATAATGTTTGAATAAAATGTTAAAGGATTTATCCAATGCTGAAGGAAATAATGTACTTAATGATTAATGATGAAACAGTCACCTCAGATGGGAACCCAGAGAAAATGAGACAAAAAATTTAGTGATGCAAAACTGAGAGATCTTAACAGGAGTGTAGTACAAAATCAATTGGAAGAGGAAACACAGAGATAATATGAAATTTTCAAATAACAGTGGAGGATGTGATATTTTGGTATGTTTATTTTGAATGTAATATTTTTTCATTTTGTAACAAAAACAAAGGAGAAACTTCCTAGACCCTCAGCTTCCAAGTCCAAACAATATAATCTGCTGTTTTGATACAAATTACCACAAAGGTTAAAGTTTAGTTAAAGCTCTGGATATGTATATATACATACATATCTGTATATATACATATATACATGTATACATGCATATTGTATATATATACTTGTGTATGCATACATATGTGTATATGTATGCATATGAGTATATGTAATTAAATGTATATACTTGAACACATATATGCATATCAATGATATATACATGTATCTAAATATGTATATATGTATATAATATCAATAGGTATATATACATATATAGATGTATTTATCATTGATCTGCATATATGTGTGTTGTATATGCATCTCCATGCATATACATATATGAATGCATATATACAACATGTATTTATTCACTGTCTTCCCATTCATGGGCGATTTGCTCAAGTGAGCACCAGTAACATCTCCATATGACCTGTCTCATGCAAGTAGAGCCCAAGGGCACCTGCTTGCTCCAGGAACATAAAGAGCCTCAAACCATTCCATCAGGTCATGGGAATGAGGTCTATTATTGTTACTGGTACTTGGCATATCAAATACAACACGGGTAGCTTGCCAGGCTCTGCAGTGCGGGTAGCATACTCTTGTAGTCATCTCAAAATCCAGCATTTATTGATGAACCGCATGGCCGCTTGAGGCTGCACGAGCCGAGCTGTGATAGACTGGTCTGCTGGGTGGAGTTCTGACAAGGGGGAAGTCCGGATGTGGAAAATGGAGGTCCTCATGGAGTGGGGGTCGTCTGGCTTGTTGTGAGGCTCTGCTGGGGTGGCGGGCCAGGACTAGAACCTGCCATCCCTCCTGGGCACCTCATGAACGGCTGGGCACAGTGAGAGCCAGTAGTAGGTCTGCCCCATGTCTGTGTCTGGATCAGCATACCTGGGCCGGTTTAAAAAAAGACTGCAGCAGGTTGGATCTTGATGAGCCAGGCTGTGATAGGCTGGTCTGCTGGGTGGAGTTCTGATGAGGGGGAAGTCCAGATGTGGAAAATGAAGGTCCTCCTGGAGTGGGGGTCGTCTGACTTGTTGTGAGGCTCTGCTGGGGTGGCGGGCCAGGGCTAGAACCTGCCATCCTTCCTGGGCACCTCATGAGCGGCTGGGCCCAGTGAGAGCCAGTAGCAGCTCTGCCCCATGTCTGTCTCATGTATTTATATTGTATTGTATATATGTATACATATATATATATGTGCATGCTGCACATTATGTTTTTAGATAATTCCTATATAAACTATAATAAATGTGAATAATTTTTTTTAAGACAGTCACAGGAATAACTGATGAGTTCATCTTACAGAAAAACATTTTTATTTTTCTCATTCAAAAATATGGTAAATGTAAGTTTTCCCTTGGGTGTTGCTTTTGAGTGGGAGTTTTAAAATCAGAGCTTCAAAGAATTCTTGGGAAACTGTGATGTCTTTTGGAATTTATAGAACCTATGGACAGGTGCCTGAGTCTTGTCTTGAGAAGTACAAAGGCACAGAACATGGAGCTCTCTTTGATTGGGGGCAGATAAGTAAAAGACAGTGGGTGAGCTCTGTGCTTAACAAGGAAGAGGAATACCACACTGAGTTTCTCATGGGAGAGAAGACTGTTATGAGACTTCAATTAGATTCAAAGTGAACTAACCCATAGAGACAAGCCATAGGACATTGTGTAGTCAATAAGAAGAAACTTATTGAGAAGCAACAGAGAAGGAAAACTAGAAACAGCATGAGATTGCATTACCTATCTCAGGAAGTAGTGTGAGCGGGAATGTGAACAAATCAAACCCACACAGACATGAGTACACACACACTCACACACACACACAGAGACATACACACACACATACACGTACCATGGAAAGCATCTAGATTAGAATAAAGTCATATTCATATATAACTTTCATCTTGCTATGAGGACTTTGAAGCTTAGAGAAATATTTTCCAGTTTACAAAACTAATAATTTATTAATCTAATTGTTCTAGAATTTGATTCACAAACTATGATTCTAGAACCATTCCTAACTTTACATATATTGCTTTTTATTCAATAGTCTGTACTTTTTCCAATCCATTTTTTGCCTCTGCATGAATTGTTTTCTTTGATATATTTATATTTACACTAATAAGAGCAAAACCCCGAAATTTTCTCTGTAGTGTTTGTTAGAATATTATGAAATGTCTTGAGGTCTTGCCTTGCTCTATCCAAAGCAATGCTATAAAAAATATCAAACAATTAGCACATTTTCTTCTTTTAACATTATTATTAGGTAGGCTTATAATGCAATGAAATCTTTTTAAAAAATCTATGTGAAGCATAATAAAATTCCCTTAATGTTGCCTTTTCAAAGTGAACTTCTATAGATGTATTTTATGTTATTGCTGACATGATCTGCCCTTTGCAAAGAATATAAAATTGAGACTATTTTAAGCTGCATTGTGAAGTTTAGTAGTCCTAAAATAATAAGCATGTGATATCATTTAGAGGAGTCCAAATACCATACCCATCAGAAGTATGTATTTGGCAGAAGGTTAATTTCATGACATGGAGAACCTTTCAAGGAGGGGAGAATCTCTAAATGAAATCCCGTTTTGTGAAAGATATGTACATGTAAACGATCACTCTTAAAAACAAATATTCTTGTTCTTCGTTTTTGTTTGCTTTTGTTTGGGTGGCTATACTCACAGGTATTCAAGACTTCCTCCACTCTGTACTCAGGAATCACTACTGTCAGGCTCAAAGGACCATATAGGATGCCAGGAATAAAACCCAAGTTAAATGTAGATCAGCTGTGTGCAAGGCAGGAGTCCTACCTCTGTACTATCCCTCTGACCCAAGAACTAATATTCTTATACATCGATAGACAAAGCAGAACATAAATTTGGCTTTGGCCTACTGTGCCTTTCTTCGATCACCTTCCTTCAAGGCTTCCTTTTCCCAGTGTTCTCTGTTGTAGCTAATAATAAAAGAGGCCCTATGAAGTTTTGAGCACAAGTTGCTCAATTCTTTGAGTCCCATATATATAGGAGTAAACATGTTATTAATAAATTGTTGACATATTTGATAAGAATAGTTTTCTTTGTATATATATTTTATCTCTATAAAGTATTGCACTTTCACTGTTCTAATAGGGCTACTGCATTTAAAATTTATGCTTACCCTGTGTATATTCTACAGTCATATCTAACAATTTTACATGCATTTTTTCTTCCATATATACTTATTTGTGCTTACAGAGTTTTTTTAGCTTACATGATGCAGAAATATCTATTACAGAGAACTAATATCTTCCTGGTGATGAATAGGCTAAGTTCAATTTAAGTCTTCATCACCAGACAATCAGATGACAGTCATCATTTGAAACAAACACTCATGTTTTATCAGGATGAAGGGTATGAGCTGAAGCAACCCTGTAACAAAGAACTCAGTGAGAATAAGATATTTTTTACACTAACTACTGTTTGTGCTTAGAAGCTATTTCTAGTACAGAGCTCTAGGGTCTTCCCAGTGGTACTTAAAGAGTATATATATGGTGCAGGAGATTAACATAGACCCTCTGAATACAAACTAAGAGAATAGTTCTTTGGGCTATCTCTGGTCTTCAAGGATATCATTTTATAGGAAACCATTCAGTATTCTTCTCGAGTTAATTTAGATGTACAAATATCAGTTGTTGTTGTTGTGTGTGTGTGAGAACATTTTTATCCTTACCTCAAATCTGAATGACAGATTAGCCGTGTAAAGGACTCTACAATCAAGAGTTGAATATATTATTTTATATTCTTCTTATCTATAGAGTTTCATGTGAGAGATCTGTACTTGAGGTTTAATTTATACTTTGTCATTTTAAATAATCTGTCTCTTGGTTCTTGCCATTTTTATTACAATATGTCCTGGTATTATTATTTTTTTGAGATCTCTGGGTCTGTTGAACATGTTCAACACTCTCCGTCCTCAGAGCCCCCTCTCTCGGATGCCTCAGCTACTATCTTTCCTTTAGACTCATTCTCAGTTTGCAATTTCTTTTCTTTTATTGTATTCCTAGGATGTAGACTAAAGAATTAATTCTCATGAAAAATAAGGGTGTTTTAATTATTTAATTTGTTCATTATTATATTTTTGTATTATTACACATTTTATGATTATAGATCATATCTCTTTAAATACATGTTATCACACTTGAAATATATGTTTCCACACTGGAAAGATCAATTAATGGGATGTAATGGACTGTGATGTTACCATCACAGTCCATTAAATACCTTCCCTTTCAGATGACCTTCCTGTTTACCATCTTGGATCCTCTTGTTCTGTGGTCTAATTTCACTGGTTTATTTTAATTTTTTCTTTTTCTTCCCTTGATTTGATCTTTATCATCTGTGTATGAATGAAACCACTTACATTTGTCTTTATTCTTACAATGTATTTCACTTTTGTGACTCCTTTGGTTCTATTCATGTTGTGACGAAAGGTAAAATTTTCTTGGTTGTGGTGGTAAGTAATCCCATAATGTATATATAGTGATTTTTGTTTACTATTCATTATGTTAGGCACTTGGGGATCATTCCTATATCTTGGCAGTGATCAATAGAACTGCAATAAAAATAATTTTGAATATCTTTTAAAATCAGTGCTTTTGAGTTCTGTGGTTAGATAACCTGCAGGCGAAGTTGCTGAATCATGTGATATTCACTGTTTTAATATTTTATAACTTTCCATACTGTTTTCCACAGAGGCTGAACAAATCTACATTTCCACTATCTGTAAAAGGATCCCTTTTTTCCACTCCCCAATCAATATGTTTTGTTTTTGACTTTGAAGTAGGCTATTCTCAGTTGTGAGCTATATCATTGAGATTTAACTTCAAATTTTCCTTATTATATATAACAATGAACATCTTTCCCTTTATATGAGGACTAACTATATTTCTCCTCTGAATAGAATATGCAAGTATTTTCTTCATCTTTAGAGGGGTTTATTTTCTTCTTGTTGCTGGTTTCTGTGTCTGCCATGTATATTTTGGTTATTAGCACTTAGTTACATGGATGGTGTGTGTGTGTGTGTGTGTGTGTGTGTGTGTTTCCCCCACTAGCTGGATATAGTTTTATTTTACTGATAATTTTTTTTGTTTGGTTTGTTTTGGACCACACATCACACTACTAAAAGGTTCCTCCTAGCTTAGTACTTAGGAATCACATCTGGGAGAGCTCGGGGAGTGCATCCTATGTGGGATGCCAGGGATGAGACATGAGCAAGACAAGTGCTCTACCTGCTTTGTTATCTCTTCAGTCCCTCATAGTTTCTTTTAATGTGCAGGAGCTTTTCAACTTGATGAAAATTTATTTTACTTGATCTATTACTTTCTTCACTATTAGAAATGAATTCTTAATTATGTCATAAAGTGAAGTGTTTGCTTATTTACTTCAATGTAATTTGTTGTTTTATGTCTAACACTGAAGTTTTCAGTGCATTTTTGATTAATTTTTCACATATGTGATAAAGTAATCCTTTTTTCTTTGAACCATTTCTGGAAGCACTCAAGACATACTCTTGGCTTTGCTGTCAGGGATCACTTCTGATGGTGCTCAGAGGACCATTAGGGTGCAGGTGATCAAACCTGGTTTGACCTAGTGTAACGCAAACACCTTACATGATGTACTATCAATCCACTGGCAAGTGATCTATATTTATTTTTTGCATATGCCTGTTTGATTTTACCATTAGCATTTTTATGTGCTTATTTGATTTTGGCTCACACATGGTGCGACTGAAAGCTCACTACTGACTGCTCAGGGCTTACTTCTGATAGTGTTTTTGGACAGCGGCCAAGCAAATCCTCACTGTATTTCTCAATTGCTTGTGATTTTTTGGATTTTCTTTTGTTCTTTTTACAATTCTCTAACATGCTGTTTGCCATTTTAAGATTAACAATTGTTAGTATGTATCTGAATGTTTTGTTTGTTTGAAAATGTATTAATATTTAATTTTTCATTTTGATGGTCTTCTTAATGTTTTACTCAACTTCATCTTTAGTCCACTAATTCACTTTACAGTTTCTCCCATTGTGCTGTTGAGACGCTCTTATTTTTTTTTTTGTTGTGTTGTTAAGTCTCTGTATTATTGAGCTGTATCATTTATGTCTTTGAGTTTTGCTTATATTTTCCCGGAATTTGTGAACTCCTTGTTATTCACCTCTTCCTTTCAGTTAAGATACTTTGACTTTCACTTTGAAGTCTTAAGGTATGCTACATAATTCTGTTGTTTTACAGTTTTCCAGGCCTTTGTGTTCCCTCTTCTTCCTATTATGTTTGCAGTACGAAGGACTTAGAGGAGGGTAAGAAGTTCTTATATCCAGGACTTTCAATCATGCATGCTTGTAGTAACAAGATCAAAGAGACTTGGGAATGAATGTGAGTTCAGAGTTTGAAAGCCAATGATCCAAATTTGAGAACTTACAATGCCTTCCATTGGATACAGCCCTGAGATAAAGGACCTTGGAGGCAACCAGGAGCTTCATAGTTCCTAGTGCATGATCAAGCTGTGACACAAGAGATGCGAAGAGTTATAATAATGACTGTGAAATTCTTACACAGTGTTTCTTGGCACTGGCTGAACATTTGGTGAAAATGGGTTGCTACTGAGAATTTATAGTATATGTTTATTGGCTATTGCACTGCATTCAGTCATTGACAGGATGTGAGGAGACTGAGCTTGATTGTTTTCTGCTCAGGGGTTCTTCCTGGCTCTGTGCCCAAGGATCATTCCTGGTGGTGTTCAGAAGACTATTGAATCAGGAGCTGACATGTGAAGCAAGTCCCTAACCACTATACTATCTCTCTGGCTCAAGTGGAGTGATATTTGATGGAAAATGAGAATTAATATGCATTTACAAGTACTGTTGTCAGCAAAGTTTAAAGAACTCACCAAAGTGCTGGCGTGGATGTGGGGAAAAGGGGACACTCATCCATTGTTGGTGGGAATGCCGGCTGGTACAGCCTTTCTGGAAAACAATATGGACTTTCCTCCAAAGACTAGAAATTGAACTCCCATTTGACCCAGCCATACCACTCCTGGGAATCTACTCTGGGAAACCAAAAATACGCAGCGGAAACACCATCCCTACTTTTATGTTCATAGCAGCATTATTCACAATAGCCAGAATCTGGAAGCAACCAGAGTGCCCGAAAATCGATGACTGGATAAAGAAGCTTTGGTACATCTACACAATGGAATACTATGCAGCTGTTAGGAAAGATGAAGTTATAAAATTTGCCTATAAATGGATGGACATGGAGAAGATTATGTTGAGCGAAATTAGCCAGAAGGAGAGAGACAGATACAGAATGACTGCATTTATTTGCATGGCATAAAAATATATGTACATATTATGATACCAATATCCAAGGTCAAGTGAAGCATATATCGGGAGGTCTTGTCAAAGGTGGAAATTATCACAAACGTGTGGGAGTCAGAGTTTAGGAGAGACAGAAAATGGAACAGGGTGCTAATAATTGTCGAGGGGTACTAATGCCAACCTAGCACTGAACATGAAATAGAGGCAAAAGGATTCACATGACAACCTTTTAATGTATGTTCTGTAGTCCATAGTCTGGAAGGGAAGGAAAAGAGAAAGAGAGAGAAAGGCAAAGAAATGGAGAACCTGCCATGGAGCAGGGCTGGGTTAGGGGAGGGAGCCGGGGATGTTGTTGGTGGGAGATGGGCACTGGTGGAGGGACGGGTACTGAAACACTGTATGACCAAAACCCAAACATGAACTTTTTAATTGTATATCTCTTTATTTGTATGGAGATGGGCACTGGTGGAGGGACGGGTGCTGAAACACTGTATGACCAGAACCCTAACATGAACTTTTTAATTGTATATCTTTTTATTTGTATATCTCAAGGTGGTATAATAAAATACTTTAAAAAAAAAAGAAAAAAAAAGAACTCACCAAGGTGGCAATGATAAGTAACCCCTATTTATACTCTATAATTCTATTGCCCCTATTGTATTACTATAAGTATAGAATTGTGGGTTTATTTTGCCCAGGTTTGGGGCAATCCCTGTCACCATATTTCCCATAGTAATTTCCTTCAGCATAGAAATCTCTTCTCAGCTGCATATCCCTTAAGAGGAAAGGATATTTTTCTAACTTTAATCCACTAGATGCTATTCTATTTTCCTTGCTGCAAGATTTTGCTCCTTTAAGTTATCATTGATTTCTATGTATTTTATGCAAGTTTGATTGTAGAACTTCTGATATAGCAAGAGGATATTAACACAGATTATCTCTATCAGATAATTTAAGGGGCTTAGTGGTGGGTAGAAATTGTAAGTTTTTATATAAATTTATCACTGCATGATTAACTATTTGGTGAAAGTAACAACTGTTTTTCCTTGTGATCTATTATTATTTTAAGTGCATATTTTAAAACCTTTTCAGTAACCAGCTCTTGACATGGTTGTCCTTCATCTAATGTTCTGCCAATCCTGTTCAAGATAACTCTAGTGAACAGCTTGTAGATGACGGACAACAGGCAGATGGGGCGATAGTTGCCAATGTCATAGATGTCTCCCTTCTTGAAAAGTAGAACTGTTGTGCTGGTTTTCCATTGGGAGGACACCTTGCTTTCAGACAAGTAGGGTGTGAAGAGCCAAGCCAGTGTATTGATGAGTACTGATGGCAGATTCTTCAGGTATTCGTGTCTGACTTTGTCTAGGCCTGGTGCTTTTCCCTTCTCTAACGACAAAATGGCATGTCGGATTTCAAAAAGGAGAACATTAGGAATGGCATATCCATCTGGCTGAATTTGGTATTTGGGCAAGTGGATGTACCTATCAAAGAGATCTGAGTAGAAGTCATGGGTAATCTTCTCCATTGCCGTTCTGGAAGATGTGATAGATCCATCAGGATGTTATAGGGTGTAGCAGTAAGTAAATCTACGGATATGCAAAGGAAGGTCTGATGTCTACTGCCTGTTAACAGATACACGGGGTCTTCTGGCAGACTGTCCTCAATAAAGTTAGTATGTAGAATTCCCCTAGTGAGACTGTTAATCAAGCTGCAATTGCACAGACAAGGCTATCCTAGGTCATTTCTTTGCACATTCCCTTGTTGGCTCTAATTAGCCCTAGATGAAGTCTTATGAACAAGACTTTGTCTTTTGGGGCAATTTAGGAAGGCTAAGTTAACAAACTCTTGCATTCTTTGCTTATCTCACCTCACTGAGATAGCACCACCTACAGGCTTCTGGCTTCTGAGTGTTTCTACCCTATCACCATAAATCCTATGGTAAAAATGTAAAATGTCCTTGCAGTGTCAATTATGTAAACTTAACTCTAAGTTTTACGGCCCTTTGTTGTGTTGGCATATAAGGAAGTTGGGGTCTTTGTTTAAGGGTCAGTCAGCTCTCCTCAGTTAGCTGCGGTCAGTCAGCTCTGGTCAGTTAGCTGCAGTCAGTCAGCTGCAGCCAGTTAGACACCAAAATGAAAGCTGCTGCCCCTCTGTCTGGCTGGTGATTATTAAAAATATTAATGAAAATACTTCTTGTGCCTGGAGTCTCATCTCTGCACCTCCGACCCAACAGGACATTCCTGCTTCAGGGCGACAGTCATCTGGGTCTTATAGTTGGCGAAGGAAAGGCGGTTGTTGCTAATGCTTTTCCCAGCTTCTGCTGCATAGGCCAGTATTTCGGTTCTTCTCTCTTTGAGGTCTTTCTTTATCGCTTCTCTGCACTGTTTTGCAAGCCTCTATGTTAGCATTTGGTCAACTGAGGCCTCACGCCTACCACATTGGTGAATGCGCTCGAGAGTTTTTGAAGACAGGTGTTCTTTTGTGGCTTTCTCTCTCTCAGAATTCTTCGCACAATCATGTCGGTGCTGAGACAGTCGGTTGTATCCTTCATCAATATCATCCATGATGGCATCTTCCCATGTTGCTGCAATGGTGCCAAAGAGTTCCGACTCCACAGTTGTCCCTGCATTAACATATGCATCAGATACCTGGGCCCTATGAAAGGATATTGAGAATGCTATTCGGGTTCCCAAAGAGGAATCGAAAAGAGCTATGCTTGGGATATCACACCTCACTCAAGAGAGAGAAGAATCCGGAGTTCCGACCTCCAGATATGATTGAGAGTCAGGGATGCAATATCATTTGCCAAGGCATCGAAAATCAGATGGACTGGATCCCACGGAATGTCAAAAGATCACGTGGCCACCCACCTGCAAGATGGTCAGACTTCTTCATCAAGACCCTGAAGGAATGGTTTGAGGCTCTTTGTATTCCTGAAGTAACCAGATGCCATTGGGCTACACTGGCACGTGATAGGGTCAAATGGAAATGTTACTGGCACCCACTCGAGCAAATCAATGAATAATGGATGTCTAGTGTCATTTTAAAAACCACATCCTTTATTATTCTTTTTTTTTTTTGCTGTTTGGGTCACACCCGGCAATGCTCAGGGGTTACTCCTGGCTCTGCATGCAGGAATTACTCCTGGCGGTGCTCGGGGTCCATATGGGATGACGGGATCGAACCCAGGCCACCACAGGCTGGCCGTGTGCAAGGCAAACACCTACCCACTGGACTATCGCTCCGGCCCTCTTTATTATTCTTTTAATCCATTTCTTTTACATGGATTAAAATCCATTTCTTGACTGCTCTCTTGATTATTTTTTAATCTATTTCTTTTAAATGGACTAAAAGATATGTGAAAATGTTAAAATGTATTTGCCTTGATATTAGAAAATTATTCTTACCCTAAAGATCCCTTCTATTTTCTTTTTACCCAAAATAATTTCACTCAAAAGTCAATCATCAATAAAGAGTGAAGTCCTGATATAATTTTCTAATCTCCCTGTAGCCAGATGACTCCAGTAGTACCTATGGAAGACTCGGTTCTCTAAGTCTCTCGATTGTTATTTTCCCAAATCTGTGAACGTCTGTGGCTCTTTCTTTCTTAAGAGTACTTTTCCTGCTTAGATTCAGCACAATTGACCATATCCACACGGTAACCAACGTATTGAGGTTTGTAGGGAGTTCAAGATGCCACTCTGTCTCATGTTCATTAATTTAATTAAAGAAAACCTTTGATTCTTTGGAGATTGAAGCCCTAGCCAAACAGGGTGTTCAAACCCCATACATCAAGATCCTTTGTGAGCTGTATTATGGATTCACCACCATGATCTCACCATTCTACAAGGAGTGATCAGTGATGTGAAAAGAGGGGTTGGCAGGGTGATAACATTTCACCAAAACTCTTTAGCGCCACCCTCAAGAACATCATGTGACAATTAGAATGGGAAGGAATGGGAGTGAAGATAGACGGTCGGCAACTACACCACCTCCACTTCGCTGATGACATCATTCTAATAACACTAAACATTAGCCAAGTAGCACAAATGCTGGCTGACTTTGACCAAGAATGTATGTGCAGATATAGGTCTAAAACTGAATCTTAAGCAAAACTATGTTCATGAAAAATGAACTAGTTCCAGAGGCCCCATTCACTCTCAATGGAACAAACATCTCTGTATACAACAGTTATGTATACCTAGGTCGCGAAGTCAACATGACGAATGACCTAAAACTTGAGCTGCTCAGGTTGAAGAGAGCAGCATGGAATGCCTTCAAGCGCATCAAAACAATAGCTAAAGGACAAAGAATCTCCGGCTCCTGGCACATCTCTTCGACTCCACCATTCTCCCTGCATTAACATACGCCTCAGAGTCCTGCGCTCTGCGAAAGCAGGATGAAAATGCTATTCGGGTCTCCCAAAGAGGAATTGAAAGAGCTATGCTTGGAATATCATGCCTCACTCAAGTGAGAGAAGGAATCTGGAGTTCTGACCTCTGTCATTTTTGCAGTGTCAGGGACGCTGTCTCATTTGCCAAGGCATCAAAAATCATATGGGCTGGACATGGAATACGATTTGTAGACGCCCTGCTGCACTAGAGCAGTTACCGATTGGATCACACAGGATGTCAAAAGATCACGTGACCACCCACCTACAAGATTGTCAGACTTCTTTGTCAAGACCCTGAGCAAACTGTTTGAGGCTCTTCGTATTCCTGAAGCAACCAGATGCCATTGGGCTACACTGGCACGTGATAGGGTCAAATCGAAACGTTACTGGCACCCACTCGAGCAAATCAATGAATAACGGGATGTTAAATGATCGTGTGATCAAGTAACTTTTCCTGCTTAGAATGCCACCTGCACCATTTTGACCACAAGATGGTCCAAATTCGCTTACATAAAACTCAGTTTTTAGGGGATTGAAAGATAATGCTTGTTTGCTTTAACAAGGATCTTGTCTTGAATATGGCTGGTTCCATTTGATCCCAGTCCCACATAAGACCTTCCTGAGTTCATCCAGGGGTGTCCCTCAGCACAGAGATGCAAGCAGCCTCTGAGCACTATCAAATATGACCTACATCCAGATTCAATTTTTATATATGCTGCCACCTTCCAATTATTCCCTTGTTCTTCAGAATCCAAGTAACCAGCCATTGTTTACTTGTCCCGATCCTCTTATACAGAATTTACTTAAACACATAAATAAAAAGTACTTCTTTACAATATTATATTTTATTTCCCTTAACCAACTCGCCTCTATGCTTTGACTTATTCCTTAATGTTCTTTACTAAATTACCAATTTTCTTTCACTAACTGATGTCCTCTGCTTCTCATTAGCATTCATACATTCTCCACACTTCATATCCACACTTCCAGATGGTCCACATAATAACTAGATTTTCAGTGTGGTTTACATTCCAATGATTTCATCTCCATTTCCTTAATTATATCTACATTTCCCATTACTTCTTCCTACTTTTATTTTGTGTGTTGCAGAAAGAGAAGATATTCTTTGTCCTATTTTTCAGATGTATATATTATACTTTAATTCTGATCCAAATTTTTTCAATTTTATATCAATTCTAGTATTGATGTTATAAACTACTCAGAATATTTTTAAAATTCATATTTTTATGTATATGAAGTGTTTTTATTGACACTTCTAAATTCAACTAACCACAGAACTGTGTCTCATGCTGGGGTTATAGATAAAACCAATTAACATCCTACCCTCAGGGGTAGGATGGTTCATTGGAATTAGAAGAAAGTCGTCAGAAATATATTTCTTTATATTTTAATGGCAAAATAATGTACCGAATGCTGCTGGAATAGTAAAAGAAGCATTAGGGGAACTGCAATTGTCACAACAGGTGTATAGCTATTTTATTCAATGAGTTCAATACTCATAGGTGATTAAGAGCTATTAATGCTTTTTTAGGAAAGTGACACAACCAAACATATATTTAATAAAATAAACGACTATAATAATGAATTTGGTGAGAAAAGATGCAAAGCTGCAGAGGAAGGTGTGAGGAAGAAGCTCAGTTGGCACTACTGAGAAGACATCAGACGCTGAAAGATGAACTCTGAGTTATAATGAGGAAAATGGAATGCCAACATATAATGCCCTATAAATTTTATTTTATTCTTTTCCAAAACAAAAAGTTTTTAGCATATCATTTGTCACTTGTATTCCCATTGTTCATCAATTTGCTCTAGCAGGCACCAGTAACATCGCCATTCGTTGGGAATGAGGTCCATTATTGTTACTGTTTTTGGCATATCAAATACACCACGGGTAGTTAGTCACACTCTGCTGTGGCTCTGGGTTCACACCAGGGGGCCCAGTCTTGATCTATGTCAGACCATCAGCCATCCAGGGCCCATAGGGTAGAGCCCTGGGTGTGTAGACAAGCCTGTATCCTGCTTGCTACCTGCAGAATTCAGCCAGAAACCACAGCCACACCTGCAACATCTCGAAGGGCAGGTCTTTATTTTGGGAAATATGCCAGGTAAGAGGGCACTTTGATTTCCTTTCATATCACACATATATAATATATAATGTAAAATATACGAATTTCATCTCCTTGAGATGATTCTTCCCTCTTCAGAAAAGGGGGAAGAGACACTTAATTTTATTGTCTTCTTTTTCCAAAAATGAAACAATGTCTAATTCCCCTCTCTTTATCTGTGATCTCTTTCACAAAAGACTTTTCTATTTCTATTTTATCTTTGTTTTGTTTTTGATTTTGTGTTTTCCAGTGCTGTGAGTTGAATCTAGGGCCTCACAGATACAGGGCAAGAACATTATTGCTGAGCGATAACCCTAACCATATCCATTTGACAGTCACCAGATTTGTTTTTTTTTCTTTAAATTATGTTGATATACCTTACTAGAGTCCAAATAAATATATACTGTTAATTTTTTAAAAATGGATATTTTTATTAAGAATTACTTTGGATAGTTTTTCTAGTTGGAAGTTTTACTAGTATGAAATAACATTTATTTGACGTGTGGCTTTATTTCTCATTGTTCATTTCTTTTTCCATTGTTGTTTATGTTGCTAGGGTTCCACTTTGGCCACTTTCAGTGGTGTTGGGGAGCAGAGCAAGCGGTGTTGGGATTTAAGCCCAGGATTTTGTTCATACAAAACATGTGTTCTACCACTTCAAAAAACTCCTTGTTACCCCTTGTCTTTTTTTTCTATATACTTATTGTAATTTAATTTTGTGGGGGTGGGTGGGGAGGGAGGCCACACCTAGATTTAGATTAGCGAGGGTTTACTTCTGGATCTATTAACAGGAATATCTCTTATGGAATTTAGGGTTACCATATGGAATATGACTACAAGAGTATGCTACCCACATGGCAGAGCCTGGCAAGCTATCCGTGTCGTATTTGATATGCCGAATACCAGTAACAATTTTAGACCTCATTCCCATGACCTGATAGAATGGTTTGAGGCTCTTTATGTTCCTGGAGCAAGCAGGTGCCCTTGGGCTCTACTAGCATGAGACAGGACATATGGAGATGTTACTGCTGCCTGCTCGAGCCAATCCAGGAAGAACGGGAAGACAGTGATACAGTGATGTGGAGTCCCATGTTGGCTACCTGCAAGGCAATCATAGAACATGCTGTTCTATAAATCCAGCCCTATTGACATATTGTAGTTAACTTCACATGGTTAAAATCACTTGCTACTTGTATCACTTGACCCGTTGTTCATTGATTTACTTGAACAAATCTCCGTTCGCTCAGAATGGCGATGTCATTCTCAACAATAATGAGGTCCATTGTTGTTAATATTTTGGCATATCTTGTTTTTATTTTTATTTATTTATTTATTTATTTATTTATTTATTTATTTATTTATTGCTTTTTAGAGTCACACCTGGCAATGCTCAGTGATTACTCCTGGCTCTGCACTCAGGAATTACTCCTGGCGGTGCTCGGGGACCACATGGGATGCCTGGGATTGAACCCGGGTTGGCCGCATGCTAGGTAAATGCCCTACCCTCTGGATATTGCTCCAGCCCCATATTTTGGCATATCAAATACACCACAGGTAGCTTGCCAGGCTTTACCGTGGCTCTGGATTTATCCCAGGGGGCCCAGGCGCTTTCAGGCTAGAAACATTCTGGTCTCCTTCCTTTTTCTCCTATGGTTACAATATGGTGTTGATGTACAAAAAAAACTACACCTTCACCTTGTCAAAGTGCCCTATGAATATTGTTTCCTGATAGATCCTAAACCACTGTCCTATGTCTGTTGGGGACCACTGGGGTCCCCAATACTAACAGGAATGAGTTCCCTTCTACCTCCAGAACTGGCAGGGAATGGATGAAAAATCAGGAATCCAGCGCAGTTTTAAAAGGCTTTACTATCATAGGTACTGATATACAATCCAAGAACAGGAAAAACCTCAAACTCTGGGTAACAGCTAGGCCCCAGCCATGTGTAGGCTAAGATGGCTGCCACCACATGTTGAAGCCCAACAGAGAACTGAGATGACAGAGAGAGGAAAACACCAAGGTAAGACAAAATGACAAAAAGGCCCCTTCTTTTCCTAGCTTCTTTTATCAACAGAAGCCAGCCAAAATCTTCCAGCCCAACCCATCTTGGGTTGGACTATCTAGAGCTGAAGCCAGTAAATCACCCTTTTGAAATATAGATCTTTAGATGGGCCTTTGGCTCAAGCGTCACAAAAGCCAGAGCTGACTTCCAGAGGCAAAATCTCCCTAGCAGAGAGAGGAGGGGCTGCATCTATGAACCAGAGAGCAGTTCAGAATGTAATTTGTAGGAAATGGCATTAATTATTTTACCATGAATATATTGCTAGCAGATCCCAATAAATCCAAAATTTATCAGAATAATTCACTTTGGCATTGCCTTTTAGAGTCAGAGACACATAGTTTGCCCGGAGGTACACTGGCATGTCTCTGAACTAGGAGAATTGATTACATTATGATTGATCCAACGTGGCCAACTACTCTTGGGATATCTACATGTATGTCCCATGCAGGGACAGTGGGAACAGAATATTGATCTAGGACAAGTGAGATTCAAGATAAAAATATTCATGCCATATAAAATTATGAAGTCAGTTCAATTCTCCCTGAACTCCCATTGTGTCTGCTCCAGAGATACTCAAAAAGCTGGGAACAGCTCTCTACATAAGCTAAGTGTAGCTAGAGCTAAAGACTCAGTAGGGTGTCACTCAACACATGTCTATCTATTCTAGTCTATCTATTTCTTCTCATCCTTCCCCTTACCTTGGTCATCAGTATTTTATAATCCTTTGAAATTAAAGATCAGGATTTTTCTTTACCCAATACCAACTATTTCCTCTTTTTTGATACTTCTACATACCACAGATGAATGAAATTATCTGATGTTTGTTCTTTCCCCCCTTTTTTTGTCATGAATTTTATTTATTTTTTAATTTTTTAAAAAATATTTTATTATACCATTGTGAGATATACAATTACAAAGATGTTCATATTTTGGTTTCGATCATATAGTGTTCCAGCACCCATCCCTCCACCAGTTCCCATTTCCCACCACCAATGTTCCTGATTCCCTCCACCCTCCCTAGCTACCTCTATGGCAGAGTCTTTATCTCTGACTCTGTTTCTCTCTCTCTCTCTCTCTCTCTCTCTCTCTCTCTCTCTTTCTCTCTTCCTTATCTGACACATTGTGGATTACAATACATACATTTAGAGGTCATCATGTGTATCTTTTGCCTGTATTTAATGCTCGTTCCAGTTTGATATTAACATTTTTGACAATTATTAGTACACTGTTCCATTCTCTGTCTTACCTAACCTCTGACTCCCACACATTTGTGATAATTTCCACATTTGACAGAACCTCCTAATCCATGTTTTGCCTGACCTGACCTTGGATATTGGTATCATAATATGCACAAATATATATTTATGTCATGCAAATAAATGCAGTAAATCTATATCTGTCTTTTTTTCTTCTGGCTAATTTCACTCACCATGATTCTCTCCATTTCTATCCACTTATATACAAATTTCATAACTTTATTTTTCCTAACAGCTGTATAGTATTTCATTGTGTAGATGTACCAATGTTTCTTCATCCAGTCATCAGTTCTTGAGCACACTGGTTGCTTCCAGATTCTAGCTATTGTGACTAGTGCTGCTATAAAAATAAAAGTGCAGATGGTGTTTCTGCTGTGTGTTTTTGGCTTTTCAGGGTACATTGCCAGGAGTGTTATGGCAGTGTCAAATGGGAGCTCAACATATAGTCTTTGGAGGAATGTTCATACTGTTATCCAAAAAGGCTGTACTAGTCGACATTCCACCAACAATGGATGAAAGTAACCTTTTCCAAGCACCCACACCAAACTTGTTGTTCTTACTCTATTGGATATGTGCCAGTCTCTGTGGTGTGAGATATCTCATTGTTGTTTTGCTTTTCATCTCTCTGATGATTAATGGCGATGAGACATTTTTGATATTTTTTTTTAGTTCAAATTTCTTCCTTGTCAAAGTTTCTGTTCAATTATTCTTTCCATTTTTTTGATGGGGTTGACTGTTTTCTTCTTGTAAAATTCTACTAGTGCCTGATATATCCTAGATATTAACCCCTTATGAGATGGGTATTGGGTTAATATTCTTACCCATTCTCTGGAATGTCTTTGTATATTGGTTACTGTTTTTTTGAGGTGCAGATCTTTTTAGTTTCATGTAGTCCCATGTGTTTATCTTTTCTTCTATTTGTTTTTTAGTGGTGTTTCACCTTTTAAGATGCCTTTAGCTTCAATACCGTGGAGGGATTTTCCTATATTTTCTTTGATGTACTTTATGGATTCAAGTCTGATATTGAGATCTTTAATCCATTATGATCTGATTTTTGTGCATGGTGTTAGACAGAGATCCAAATTCATTTTTTCCCAGTACCACTTCTTGAAGAGACTTTCCTTGCTCCATTTCAGACTCTTTTCACCTTTATCAAAGATTAACTGATCATGTCTTTGAGGTGAGGTGTTGGGGAACCCGCTGGGGTCCCCGACAGTGTCAGGACAGAAGTTCTCTTCTATCTCCGAGGACGCCAGGGGAACAGATGAAAACTCACAAGTCCAGTGCAGTTCCAGAAAGATTTTTAATAGTACAAAAGCTCTTCCACAGCAATCCAATATAATGAACAAACTCTAGCTATGGTCCGAACTTAGACCATACAAAAGAGCCTAAGTCTACAACCAAAGAGAGAGAGGATCTCACCCGAGATGAGTCCTACCCAGAATAAGGAGCAAAAGGCCAAAGAGCAAAAAGCAAAAAGCAAAAAGCCAATAGCCAAAAGCAAAAGGACGAGGAGCCAAAAGGCACAGGAGCCAAAATCTGAAAGCTGAGGGAGCCAAAAGCCGAAAGCTGAGGAGCCAAAAGCTGAAAGCTGAGGAGCCAAAAGCCGAAGGAGCCTCAAGTCAGCCCCCTTATATACACCAAAGTAATCCAGGGAGGGTCAAGTCATCAAAGAACTCTAGACAGAGTGCAGCGCCACACCCTATTGCAGGTATAATCAAAGATTAGGCCAAAGACTAATCCTGAGATGATCTCTTATGTAAAACACTGAAGAGAGAGAGAGAGAGAGAGAGAGAGGGCTGATATAAAAGTAATACATCTTATTTCATGAGCTTCATGTAATCTAGATGGTACCCACAAGGTCCTTCTTATTATTATCTGCACCAGGGTGATTCTGAGTATCTTGTTCTCATGTACTGAAAGGGTCACACTCGCCTGCTTAGAGCAAACTAGTATGATCCTTCCTATAGTCTTCCTATAGTCTCAACGTAGACAGAATGGTAATCTCCTGGTAAATTCTAACTGTCCCATGCTAGGTGCAGTGGGTACAAAGAGAAGTTGTACCCAATCTAGAAAACATAGAAGTCTTAGTAGATGTATAAGTTAGAAGTTATTCAATCAAGGTGACTTCTGTAACTACCACATGCTCTACCAGTGTTTACATAGAAGAGAGGTCTCATTAGAATGAATCTTGGCTTAAATAGCTGGGAGTGGACAAAACAACAAATCTCCCAGATTAGCTAGAACTGTTATTCAACAGTGAGGTGTCAGGATACTCAACTCTATTCCATAGGTCAACAGGTATGTTTTTATTTCAATGGCCTGCTGTTTTAATTACTTCTGATTTGTAATACATTTGAAGTTGGGAAACGTGATACTTCTCATTTTCTTTTTCCCAAGGTTGCTTTAACTATCGGTGGGGGTTTATTATTCCATAGGAATTTCAGGAGTGTTTGGTCAATTTCTTTGAAGAATGTCATGAGTATCCTAATAGGGAATGCATTGAATCTGTAAAAAGCTCTGGGGAGTCCTACCATTTTTACAATGTTGATTGTCCTCATCCATGATCAGGGAATGTTTTTCCATTTCCTCATGCCCTCTTTAATTTCTTGTAGCAGTGCCTTGTAGTTTTCTTTGTAGGTCCTTTAAACACTTGGTTAAGGTGATTCTTTGGTATTTGATTTTCTGTGGTGCAATTGTGAATGGAATCATTTTCTTTTTTTTAAAAAATATTTTATTATACCACCGTGAGATATAAAATTACAATGTTGTTCATATTTAGAGGTGTTGGTTACATAGTGTTCGAGCACCCCGCCCTCCAGCAGTGCCCATTTCCCACCACCAATGTCCCCAATTCCCTCCCCACTCCCATAGCCTGCCGAAATGGCAGGTTCTTTATCTCTTTTCTCTCTCCTTCTCTCTCTTTTCCTTCTCTTACACATTGTGGGTTGCACTACATACACTTAGAGGCAATCATGTGCATTTTTTGCCTGTATTTAATGTCCAGTTCTAGGTTGGTATTAACCCTTTCCACATTTATGCACACATGTTCCCTTCTCTGTCTTACTTAACCTCTGACTCCCACACGTTAGCGGTAATTTCCACTTTTGGTAAGACCTCCTGATCCACTCTTTTCTTAACATCCCTTTCTTCTCTTTTGTTATTTGTATATAGGAAAGTCACTGACTTTTGGGTTTTTATTTTGTACCCTCCCACTGTACTATATGCATCTATTTTTTCTAGGAGTTTTTTTATTAGAGAGTTTAGGGTTCTCTCGGTATAATATCATATCATCTGTGAATAATAATAGCTTGACTTCTTTCTCTCATATCTGGATGCTCTTAATGTCCTGTTCTTCTCTGATTGCTATGGCAAGAACTTCCAGTACTATATTGAATAAAAAAGATGTTATTGGGCAACCTTGTCTTGTCCCTGATCTTAGGGGGAAGGCTTTCAATTTTTCCCCATTGAGAATGATACTTGCTGCAGGCTTTTGGTAGATGGCTTTGACTATATTGAGGAATGTTCCTTTAATTACCATTTTTTGAGGATTTTAATCATGAACGGGTATTGGATCTTGTCAAATGCTTTCTCTGTGTCTATTGATATGATCATATGATCTTATTGACATGATGTAATTTGTTGATTGACTTCAAATATCAAACCATCCTTGCATTCCTGGGATGAATCCTACTTGGTCATTGTATCACTTGTATCACTCGGTTTCCCATTGTTCATTGATTTGCTCGAGCAGGAACCAGTAACATCTCCATACATTCTATTGCAAGCAAGTGTAGTCCAAAGGCATCTGGTTGCTCCAGGAACATGAAGAGCCTCAAACAATTCCTGTATGTCATTGTAATGAGGTCCATAACTTTACTGGTTTTTGGCATATCAAATACAACACAGGTAGCTTGCCAGGCTCTGTCGTCTAGGTGGTATACTCTGAGTAGATCTAGCATTTATGATAAAACTCAACAGGGAAAGATCAGGTTTTCTCTTGGGTGGAGCTCTGAGGAACTGTGGAGTCTGGATGTTGAGAATGACTGACCTCATGGTGTGGGGGGGGGTTCCTCTGGCTTCTTTCTAGGCTCACTGGGAAGACAGGCCACGGCTAGAACATGCCTAGAACCTTATGCAGTGTATAAATGTGATAGATCTTGGGATGGACCTGATCCTAACATCCAGAACTATCTAAGACTGTTGCTTGGATGCAGAACGGCCATGTGCCAATGGAGTTGTGGGTCTTGCATGTCTCTCTTCCGGGTTTGTGGCATGGAGGTGGAGGAATGGAAGAAGGAGCACAAATCCCCACTCCAAATCTGGCCAGCATGGCCACTCCCCCGCATGTGTGAGTAAACCCTTGAAGCTGTGTTGAACTTGGCCAGGAGCTGGCCAAGCCCTTTACCGCCCTACAGAGCTCAGCTCCATGTGTTGTTTCCAAATGTTGAGCAGCACAGCTGTGGGTCTGGACTGGTTGGATCTGGAGTGTCTCTCTTCCGGTCTTACCGACAGATTTGTGGGTCAGGCATGTCTCTCTTTTGGAGTTGCTGGCATGGAGGTGGAGGAATGGGAGTAGTAGTCCAAATCTCCCCTCCAAGTCCAGCCAGCATGGCCCCTCTCACGATTATACTTTGACATGATGTATAGTCTTATAGATGAGACTTTGGATTCTGTTAGTATTTTGTTGAAGATCTTAGCATCTCTGTTCATCATGGAGATTGGTAAGTAGTTTTCTTTCTTTGTGTTGTCTCTTCCTGATTTAGCTATCAGGGTGGTTTGTGCCTCATAGAAGCTATTTGGGAGTGTTTCTGTTTCTTCTATTTCCTGAAAGAGCTTCAAAAGGACTGTCAGTAGGTCCACTTTAAAGGTTTTGTAGAATTGACTAGTGAATCCATCAGGACCTTGGCTTTTGTGTTTGAGCAGAATTTTAATTACTGTTTCAATTTCTTCGATGGTGATAGGCTTATTTAGGTATTGCAGATCTGCTTGTTTCAGCCCTGGCAGGTTATAGATTTATTCATTTCTTATAGGTTCTTATGTTTCATGGCATATAGACCCTCAAAGTAATCTCTGATGATCTTTTGGATTTATGTGCTTTCTGTTGCGATGTCCTCTTTTTTTATTTCTGATTCTGTTTATTTGGGTTCTCTCTTTCCCTGAACTACAAGTCTTGCCTGTAGTTTGTCGATCTTGTTTTTTTTTTTTCAAGAACCAGCTCTTGGTTTTGTTAATTTTTTGGATTGTTTGGGTTTCCAGCTCATTGATTTCTTCTCTAAGTTTCATTATTTCCTTCTTTCTGCCTGGGTTGGGCTCCTCTTGTTGGTCTCTTTCTAATGTTTTGAGCTGTGTAGTCAGGTTATTTATGTGGACCCTTTCTTTTCTCCTTAGGAATGCTTGCAGAGCTATGTACTTTCCTCTTAACACTGCTTTCACTTTGCTGTGTCCCACAAGTTCTCAAAGTTGATGCTTTCATTTTCATTTGTTTCCAGGAATCTTTGGATTTTCTCTTTGATTTCTTCTATGACCCATTGGTTGTTCAGCAGTGAGCTATTCAGTTTCCAGGTGTTTGGATTTTCTGGATTGTTTGCAGAGTTTGGGTGTGTGCCAAGGAGTGTAATTTGACTCCCCTGTTTCTGTGTATAGTTAACTTCCATTTTAAGTGCATCATGGTCTGAAAAGATAGTTGACACTACTTCTATCATTTTTCTTTTATTGAGGTATGCTTGTGGCTCAGTATTTGGTCTATCTTGGAGAATGTTCCAGCACACTGGAGAAAAATGTATTCAAAACTTTTTGGGATGAAATGCCCTGTATATATCAACCACCTCTCTTTCTTCTATTTCTTTCTTTAGGGTCAATATTTCTTTGGTGAGTTTCAGTCTTGTCAATCTATCCATAGTTGATAAAGCAGCATTGAAGTCTCCAACTATTATTGTGCTACTGTTAATATCTTCTCTGAGGTCTCTTAGCAGTTGTTTTAAGTATTTTGCTGGCCCCTCATTGGGTACATATATGTTTAGTAGTGTAATTTCTTCCTGGTATACATACCCTTAATTAATAAGAAATGGCCTTCATTGTACTTTCTAACCTTTTTTCAGCCTGAAGTCTTTATTATCCGATTCTAGTATGGCCCCACCATAGCTGGTACCCTCTGTACCTCCTGAAAATAGAGGTAAACATTCTTTAGTTCTGGGAACTTCTCAGCAATAATAGTTTTGACACTTTCTTCTTCATCATGGTTTCTTCTTGTCCTTCTCGGACCCCAATGATCCAAATGTTATTCCTTTTGACTTCATCACCATTATCTCTTGTTGTCTGTTCATTAATTTTGAGTCTTTTCATCTTCTGCTGTTGTGTGGAGAATCTTTGGTACTCATGTTGGAGTTCACTAATTCTTTTGCAGTTGTTACTCTGATATGAAGACCTTCCAATGTGTCCATTATTTCATTTATCACATTTTTAATATCTGTCATTTTTGTTTGTATGTTCGTCTGCATTTTTCTCATATCTTCACTCATGTTCTATTTTATTGATTTTGGATTTGATTACTTCTTTGAGTTCCTTATGCATCCTTAATAATTCCTTCTGAAATTCTTTATCAGAGAGGTTATACAGCTAATCATTATTTCTTGGTTCATCTGTGCTAGTGACTTCACTCACTGAGCTTGATGGACTTCTGCATTGCTTAACCATTATGAATATTGCAGGTTGCAAAATGTGTTCTTGGGTGGCTAGATAGTACAGTGAGTAGGTGTCTGGATTGTTTGCAGAGTTTGGGTGTGTGCCAAGGAGTGTAGTGACAAATGCTTACCAGTACCTCATGTAAGATAAATAGTAAGTAGTTTGCACAGATGTGCTAGAGTCCACTCGGTTTTGAGTTTGGGGATGTGAGTAGGTGGTTCCAGCTTGATCCCTGGGACTGATTAGTTCCGAGGGAGATGCAGGGATCACACACACCTGGTAGGAGGGATGTGAGGTGTTTGCCAGAGCAACTCTTTCCCCTTTTAATTATTAGTTTTTCCAGATATTTTACTACTTCAATTTGGAAATGGCTTATATTATTGTAGTATCTACTCAAAGCACTTATCAAGTGAGCTCTAGTCTAAAACTACTATTTGTGAGCATAATTCTTTTTTTATCACCATGGGAATCTAAGAATGTTTATTTCCTCCATTAAAGTGCAACAAACGGAGTGCAGTAATCACCAAAAGGAATTGCACATATATATGTGTACACACACACACACACGCATATATATATATATATATATATATATATATATATATATATGGCTATTAACAAAGTGATGTTTGAAGTAACAGACCAGAGACTTCAAGAAGTCACAATTAACAAACATGTCAAGAAATCCCTCTTGACAGTGTAATGCATTCACAGGCAAAGAAGAAATCAGTTTTATCAGTCAGAGTATACTTAGATGAAAGATCAATGTGCATTTTTGAAGGAGTAGTTTCTCACTGTCATCTGAAAAACTGGAACCAAAAATGTCAGAATATTAACTTTGAAAGGAAAAAAATGATAATTCTTGAAATTTGCCTCTGTGAGGATGTTGACAGAAATTAAGATACATGGAAATATAAATGATCATTTATTCTTATAGGAATTCTCGGACACTTCTATTTTCCTGCCCTTTGCAAATTAATATGAAACAAGTATTTTGCAGATTTCTACTTCCAGTGTATTGCTTTTCAGCAAGTGAAACAAAAGCTTAGTCTGTAAGAAAATACATCTGTTTTTTAATCAGACAAAGTTGAATGTGCTGATGGATGCCTCTCTTGAATGGTTATGATTAAATGATATACCTATCTGAGGTAAAAGACACTCATAAATCAGAAAGGAAGGAAATAAGTTAGAAATAGATTTCAGAATGGGATGCTGTTTACAATGGCTTTTTTTATACTGCAAGAATTAGGACAGCAGAGTAAATATACAAAGAGAAGGTCATTGCTTTGCAAGATACAACATACATTCAGAATAATGTATCTTTGTTTCTTTTCTTGCGGATAGTTTCCATTTACTTATGTTTCACAGCAGAGCCTGGTAAGCTACCCATGTTGTATTTGATGTGAAAAAAAACCAGTAACATTTATAGACCACTTTCCCATGACCTGAAGGAATGGTCTGAGGCTCTTTGTGTTCCTGGAGCAAGCAGATGCCCTTGTTCTACACTAGCAAGTGACTGGACATAATGGAGATGTTACTGGTACCCACTCAGCAAATTGATGAACAACTGGAAGACAAGTGAAGTGATACAAGTGATATGTTTTCATTTCTCATGTTTGAAAATTTAAACATTTTTTTCTCCCTCTTTCACTTTTAAAGCATCCCTGCTTAGGCAAACCTTATATAGTACTTTATGTATGAGTAATAGTCTGAAAAATGAAATAACTATACTTTGTAATTACCTAATATCATTTTTAACTTAAAATTTGAAACAGCGAGGGTAATTATTTTAAATATTTACTCTTTTTGACACTTTATTCACACACTGAGTTTTTCTTTCCTAGTTTGAAAATCTTTGGTAAGTATTACTTTTAAATAAAGGAGACTACCTTAGAAATAACATATTGGATAATAAAAAAGTCAATGATTTTCATGAAATTGAATAAAGTATAATCAACATTTATTTTCCTTGATCAACCAAAATAGTAAAAATATAAAAGAAGCATATAGGAGCTCTACTAAAACTTAAATTAACTTGAACTTTTGGTCAGCTAATATTTTTCTTGTAACAATTAGCATTTTGTAAACTAACATAAATAACTTTACCCTTAGCATTGTATCACTGTATCACTGTCTTCCCATTGTTCATCGATTTGATCCAGCAGGCACCAGTAACATCTCCATATGTCCTGTCACAAGCAAATGTAGCCCAAGGGCATCTGCTTGCTCCAGGGACAGTAAGAGCCTCAAACCATTCTTCAAATTGAGGTCCATAATTGTTACTAGTTTTTGCCATACAAATAAAACATGGTTAGCTTGCCAGGCTTTGCCGCGTAGGTGGCATACACTCAGTAGAAGGCTCTCATCTCGAGCATTTACTGATGAATTACTTCACCCTTATAGTTACAACTTTTAGATTTATGTACTCTGCTTTGGTTCCAAATATAATCTTGAAAAAGTAGAAAAGCAAACTAGCTAATCAAAATTTTCTTTCTTTGCCTGAATTTCTGATTCTAGTCCTTTAGTAATCCATGCATGTTGTTCTACACTCAGATGTTACAATTTGTTTTTATCATTTTCACTCAGTTCAAATTTTATTTTATTTCTTTGTTTTATGTTTATTGGAGAAGTAATAATTAATATAGCATCATATAATTTTCAGATTACAGCCTTATAAATTAGCATCTGTGTGTACTACATTTTGGTTGTCATGGATGTTTTGCTTCCATCTAACACCAAACAGTTGCCCCCTTGCTTTTTTTACCTACTTTATTCACTGATTGCCCATTCCTTCTAGACACTACTATTTTGTCTTTGTAGTCTTAGAAATTGCTTTTATCCCTTCTGCATATGAGTAGAATCATATAGTAATGATCTTTCATTTTACTTTGTTAAAAATAATACGTTTAGCTCCATTCGTTTTTTTACAAGTGGCAGGACTTCTTTCTTTATTGGTGTATAGTATACCATTGAATGTATGTAACATGCTTTTTATCTATACTTATTCTGAAAGAATTTATGTTGTTTCCAGCTCCTAGAATGCATGCTTTGATGCATTGATTTCTTTGAATTACTATTTTCATATAAAGATAAAAACTCAAAAGAGGACTATATTGAAAATCAGGTCTTTGTATGGAATTTTTCTTGGTCTACAAATTTAACTATCATATTTTAATTTTTACTCCAGCTGGTTTTGATAATATAAATCTCAACCTCAGTAGTATACTAAATCTTTGCTTAGTACTAAATTCCAAACTCTTCCTCTAAATCCTAATCTGAACTGTTACCCATTGTTGTGTACTCAGCTAAGTACA
>JAJIBD010004460.1:0-60000 GCA_021461705.1 Cryptotis parvus | reverse complement strand
CCCTCCCGGCTGCCTCATGAGTGGCTGGGCACAGGGAGAGCTGGTAGCAGCTCTGCCCCATGTCTGTTAGTCTCTGTATCAGCATACCTGGGCCGGATTGAAAAAAAAAAACTGCTACAGGGTGGGTGTCGATGATTCGGGCTGTGATAGGCTCATCTGCTGGATGGAGTTTATTGACAGTGGCACAATGGATAACGTGTCTGACTATGGATCAGTAGATTCTAGGTTTATTAATATCATACTATTTTTTTTCATATCGTGAAAATGAATGCAGTCGTTCTATATCTGTCCTTTTTCATCTGGCTGATTTCACTCAACAATATCCTCTCCACTTCCATCCATTTATAGGCAAGTTTCATAACTTCATTTTTCCTAACAGCTGCATAGTATTCCATTGTGTAGATGTACCATAATTTCTTTATCCGGTCATCTATTCTCGGGTACTCTGGTTTTTTCCGGATTCTGGCTATTGTGAATAGTGCTGCTATGAACAAATAAGTGAAGATGGTGTTTCTGCTATGTGTTTTTGGCTTTCCAGGATATATTCCCAAGAGTGTGTATCAAAGGGTCAAATGGGAGCTCAATTTTTAGTTTTTTAAGGAATGTCCTTATTGTTTTCCATAAAAGCTCTACTTCTTGACATTCCCACCAACAGTGGATGAGAGTCCCTTTCTCCCCACATCCATACCAGTACTGGTTGCTCTTACACTTTTGGATATGTGCCAGTCTCTGTGCTGTGCAGTGATATCTCATTGTTATTTTGATATGCATCTCCTTGATGATTAGTAATGATGAGCACTTTTTTCAATGTCTCTTTGCCATTCAAATTTGTTCTTTGACAATGTTTCTGTGTATTTCTTCACCCCATTTTTGATGGGGTAGCTGTTTTATTCTTGTAAAGCTTAACCAGTGCCTGATATATCACAGATATTAATCCTTATCAGATGGATTGGGTCAATATTATTTACCACTCTGTGGGTTATCTTTGTATCTAGGTCACCGTTTCTTTTGAGGTGCACAAGCTTTTTAGTTTCATGTAGTCCCATATGTTTATCTTTGGTTCCAGTTGCTTTGCTTCTGGTGTTTCATCTTGAAGATGTCTTTAGCTTCAATGTCTTGGAGGATTTTTCATATGTTTCCTTCGATATGGTTTATGGATTCAGGTTTGATATTGAGTTCTTTAATCTATTTTGATCTTACTTTTGTGCATGGCTTTACAGATTTAAGTTCAATTTTTACAAGTTGTTGCCCAGTTTTACAAGCACCACTTGTTGAAGAGGCTTTCATTCTTCTACTTTTGTATTTTTGATCCTTTATTTAAGATAAAGTGATCAAATATTTGGGGATGTATGTCAGGATACTCAACTCTATTCTTTAGGTCCCCAGGTCCATTTTTTTATCCAATACTATGCTGTTTTCATTACTACCACTTTGTAGTCCAGTTTGAAGTTGGGAAAAGTGATGCCATCTTTTTCCCGAGGATTACTCTGGATATTTGTGGAAGTTTATTGTTTCATATAATCAAGAGTGTTTTGTCAATTTTTTTTGAAAAATATCATGGCATCCTATAGGCACTGCATTGAATCTGTATAGTGATTTAAGGAGTATTGCCATTTTGACAATGTTGATTCTCCCAGTCCATGAGTGGAGAATGTTTTATTTCTTTGTGTATTCCTTTATTTCTCGAAGCAGCGTTTTGTAGTTTTCCTTGTACAGGTTCTCTGCATCCTTAGTTAAGATAATTCCAATGTACTTGATTTTGTGAGACACGATTGTGAATGGGATTGTATTTTTTAACATCACTTTCTTTTCTTTATTTTAATATAGAAAAGCCACAGAATTTTTTTCTATTGATTTTGTAGCCTGCCACTGTACTATATGGATATGTTGTTTCTAGGAGCTTTTTTGTAGATTTTATGGTCTTCTAAATATAGTATCATGTCATCTGCAAATAGTGATAGTTTGGCTTTTATCTTCCTATCTGGAAGCCCTTAATGTCTCTGTCTTAGATAATTGCTATGGCAAGTATTTCCAGTACTATGTAGAATACAAGTGGTGATAGTGGGTAGCCTTGTATTCTCCCTGATATTAAGGGGAAGGCTTTTAATTTTTCTCCATTTAGAATGATGCTTGCTGTGGGTTTGTAGTAGAGGCCTTGGGCTTCTTGGATTTGTCTGCCTGCATTCTTCAACTCAGGGAATTTTCTGGCAATGATGTATTTAACTGGTCCTACCTCGCTCAGTTTGCCTTCCTATCCCTCTGGAACTCCAATAATTCTTACGTTGTTTCTCTTGAATTAATCCTAGTGTTCTCTTACCTTCCCTTGAGCCATTTTTAGATCTTTTTCCATCTTCTCTATCTGCCTGAATGTTTTCTGTAGCTCATCTTCTATCTCACTGATTCTGTCTTCAGCTGCTGTCCTTCTACTATTTGAGGTCCCTATTGAGTTTTTCATTTCCTCTACCGAATTTTTAACTAATGACACTTCTATTTGCAGTTTTCATTTTTTTCTGCTCTTATTTCCTCCTGTATTGTATTGTTGTCCATTCCATTGATTCTTTCATTTCCTCTTATCTTTTATTGGATGTCCATTCCACCATTTTTTGAGTTCATTAAGCATCCTCAACATTTTCATATCTAACTTCTTTGTCAGATAAGTTATGTATGTGGGTCTGCCTTGTTGAAGCTACAAAACACTTTTCTTGACTCACTTCTTGTGATGGGAGCCTATATTGTTTCCCATGTTGCCGTGGTAGTCTGGGAGCAATGTCCCCAATTACAGTTCTACATCTAAAAAATATAGTTGGCTTCTCTTGCCTAGGTGATTTATCAGGGCAGCTGGGTCTAAGAAGGAGGCATTTTTTCATTGTTGCTTACACTGTCCAAAAGGCCCTTAGAATATTTTTGTATAGTTACTGTGAGTAGTGTGGTGGTGAAGAAATGCAGGGTTGGGTGTCAGATGTACCTGGAAATGTTCTGGTTAGCACAGATTCTTCCCATAAAGCCTCTGGCCGAGGTTGGGCCAGATGTGTCACAGTCCCGCATCTGGCTGGGTGTCAAATGTACCTGGAAAATGTTCCAGTTGGCACAGATTTATAAGATGTAGAATTTATTTGGGCATCAGGTGGCTGCATCAAAGTCATAGTACTCCAAATTCACAACCCTATATACTCAACATGGTAAGAAACAAGATATAAGACCAGGATGAAAGCTCAATGAACTGAAGTGCATACTTTGCATATGATATTCTATATTAGATCCCCAGTACCTTATTGCTGGTAATAATTCACAAAGGAATACAAACAGGGGCCGGCGATAGCCCAGTGGGTAGGGTGTTTGCCTTGCACGCAGCTGGCCCATGCTGACCTAGGTTCAATTCCGACCTAGGTTCAATACCTGGCATCCCATGTGATCCCCGAGCACTGCCAGGAGTAATTCCTGAGTGCAGAGCTAGGAGAAACCCCTGAGAATTGCCGGGTGTGACCCAAAAAAGCAAAAAAAAAAATGAATACAAACAACAAACAAATTCCACCCCAAGAGACAATAGTGTATGAAAAGAGGTCAGAGAGTCTAGACATGTCTTATACTGGAGAACTTTTACCACCTAACTGATAAAAGTTCCACTTAACTGGTATAGCCTCTTTGAATGCTATATTATTTCCTGATCATCAAAATGATATGCTCTTAGGGACATTTCTAAGTTTTCTAACAATACCTGTGTAGATTAGCATAAAAACTCCAGAAACATAAAAGGTGTTTTTTAGCTGCTTTTATATCCAATCCCTGTTCATCTACATCTTCCTTACAATCAAGGTGTACCCCTGTCAATAATTAAACCAAAAACTATGCTAGTTCACATCTGACAAGCAATCGTGTTGTATGCCTGTGAATAGAAAACACCCATGAAACCTCCAAGCAGTACAGTTATAAAGAGCCCTTACTGGCCATAATCTCTATATTCTACTATCCAAGGAGTTGTTCTTTTCACCAGTTGGGCCTTTGTGCTTCAAATTCCTCTTTAACTTGCTCAAGCAAGCATGGAATGTATAGTCACTGCTAAATTATCTGTGAATTTGTTGGTCTGGCATCAGCTTCATACTCACTTTCTGATTGCTGACTTTGGTACAGAGCACCTGCTGAATACTGTGAGTGTGATCTTAGAATAGTGAACAGTCATTGTCCAGGTCTCCATGACTTATTGTTGCTGGATCATCCATACAGAAACAAAGATGTGTAACTGAGCAAGTGTCAGTTTTTGGGCATCCATGAAGGCGCATGAGCTTGCTGTTGCTCAAGCTCCTGTAGGTTGTCACTCAAACCTGCTTTAGGTTTGAATGCCTTCTGTACTTTGGTACTTGTAACAATATCCCATTGATTCTAGACCACTGTAGTGTCTGGTAGCTACTTAGCCAGTCAGAATAAATTTATTATCAGGCCCATTGCGTGTATTTTTTTCATCCTGAATCAAGAACCCCACCTATGCTCAAACTTGCTTTATGGCTGACTTTGACTGAGAATGTGGAAAGGTAGGTCTACAGCTGAATCTGAAGAAAACTATGTTCATGAGAAATGAACTAGTTCCAGAGGCCCCATTCACTCTCAATGGAACAAACATCTCTGAATGCAGCAGTTATGTGTACCTAGGTCGAGAAGTCAACATGATGAACGACCTAAAACCTGAGCTGCGCAGGAGGGAAGAGAGCGGCATGGAATGCCTTCAAAGGCATCGAAGAAATAGCTAAAAGGACAAAGAACCTCCGGCTCCGGGCACATCTCTTCGACTCCACCGTTCTCCCTGCATTAACATACGCCTCAGAGACCTGGGCCCTACGAAAGCAGGATGAGAATGCTATTCGGGTCTCCCAGAGAGGCATAGAAAGAGCTATGCTTGGAATATCACGTCTCACTCAAGTGAGAGAAGGAATCCGGAGTTCTGACCTCCGTCGCTATTCCAGAATCAGGGACGCTGTCTCGTTTGCCAAGGCATCGAAAATCAGATGGGCTGGACATGTAATGCGATTTGGAGACAACCGCTGGACTAGAGCCGTTACCGACTGGATCCCACGGGATGTCAAAAGATCACGTGGCCGCCCACCTACAAGATGGTCAGACTTCCTTGTTAAGACCCTGAAGGAACGGTTTGAGGCTCTTCATATTCCTGAATCAACCAGATGCCATTGGGCTACATTGGCACGTGATAGAGTCCAATGGAAATGTTACTGGCGCCCGCTCGAACAAATCGATGAATAACGGGATTCAAGTGATCAAGTGATAAGAAGTAATGAGTAGATACAAGACACTAGTGACTGCAAGTTTCTGGTTAATTGCATGTTTTTGAAAATACAATTCATACTAGCTAATGAAGACTGAAAAATCATAGTTATTTCAGGTGTCCTAAAATTCAGCACCATGGCAAGAAAATGAACACAAAAATATGAATCCCTTGAGTTCAAACAAGCCTCCTCAAATGTTGTATCATACTTTAAGGACAGGTACCAGGGACAGGAACCAGTCCCTGGTTGCTGGGGCTCAGTGTGTCCCCAACAGATATTGGAGTTCATCGTGGTCCCTGGCCATGTTTGGGGCCAATGACTATTCCTCCCCTACCACAACCGATGGAAAAAGGAATAAGATCATAGAATGTCTGAATCTCTTTCTTTAATCTCACTCTACTCACTCTTCATTCCACCTAACTCCATATAAACAAACTGCCAAGTCGAATCTGCTAGAGATATGTAATTTACAAAAGGTTTGGAGTTATAAGAGGTGATGGGGATTATCAGATATTCCGAATTCAGTGCAATGGGAAAAATAGAAAACACTTGCAACTATGAAACTCCGATTTATCCACTGCCCCAAAATACCTGTTATCACAGACACTCGCAACTTCAAATTTCTGGCCGAAGTTTGTTCCAAAAGAAATGGTGCCTCATTTCCTGGTAGTAATAGATCTTAAACATACTGGGAAGATGAAGGCACTTATCTATAGCAATAAATCCAGAGAATTGTATGGAGAACACTTGATACAACAGAGCTATGCAACCTACCTGAAGATAACGCTAAAGGAAAAAGTTCAAAGGGTACTCATCAAAATTAAGAGTAAATAAAAGCCCTTTACAAATAAAAAGGAAAGTGTGAAAAAACTACAAAGGCAAGTGATAGTGTCAAATGGAAATATTACTGGTGCACGCTCGAGCAAATTGACGAATAATAATGGGATGTCAAGTGATCAAGTGAAGTGACCAACTGAAAAAACTCAGAAATAATATTGCTCCAAAACACAGTTTAAGGGGCCCGAGCGATAGCCCAGTGGGTAGAGCGTTTGCCTTCTGCACGTGGCGGGCCCAAACCGGTCCAGGTTGGATCTCCAGCATCCCATATGGTCCCCTGAGCACTGCCCGGAGTAATTCATGAGTGCAGAGACAGGAGAAACCCGTGAGCATTGCCGGGTGTGACCCAAAAACCAAAAAAAAAAAAGAAAAAAAACACAGTTTAAGTAACAACCAATAAATACATGAAAGCACAGTGGAAGGAACTAGAAACTGAATTAGTGAACTCAAAGGTGCAGTAGAGAAAAATATCAAGATCAGCAAGAAAGAATAAAATATAAAAATAACACAAGAACTATATGAGTTCAAGAAAAATAATACTCACATGGAACCATTTCTAAAAGAAATATGAATGGAAGGGACTGAATTCCTGTTTGAGGAACTAGTTGCTGAGAAATTCCTAAACTAAGATAGAAGTTAGGTAATCTGATCCAAGAAGCTCCAAGAGTTACAAACGAAACCCAGAAATAGTTAATAAACACCAATACATTTTATATTTAAAGCAAAACTCAAAATATGGAAAGACACAGCAAGAGAAAAGTCAGAAAAATCACAAATAATGGAAACTCCATGGGTATGTTAGCATATTTCTCAACAGATACTATACAGGCAAGCTGATCTTGAAATTCTGTATATAAAACATCTCAATCAAAAAACTTCTGAACAAGAATACTCTACCATATTACTCATATACTCTAGCATATCACTCAGGTTTATAGGCAGAAAAAAAGCGTTTTTAGATTAAAATTTAAGCATGAATTTCTGAACTTATAAACTAAGAATTTCTTAAGTCTACTGTTTACCTTATTGAATTGGTGTGCTTATAAAGATTTTTTTTTGAAACATAGTCATTTATCTATGGAATGGAAAGCCAGCTGATTTGTTTCTTTGATTTCATGGGTTTTTATATTTTGAGAAATTGTAATCAAGGAGATATATTTTAAAAATAAAATAAATAGATGTAACTACAGGTAAGCCTGATTTAAATGAGTAGATCCTGAACTTCAATCTGGTACTCTAATAGAATGAGAATTCCAGGGAATTATGATATAATTAGCCAGATACAAATAGCTGATACCTAGAAAGCAGATAGTGGTAGCAGATGCTGAAATAAATCTTAATGATGATTACCTTCTGGTATTCATCTGTTTGTATAAGCTACTCTTAAAACGTGGAAGTTACTTTTTTGTGACAATAACATTTGACACATATGATTTAATGTCACTTTTAAGATGAGATTATAGGTTATTTAAGGGTTAGCCTTTTAGACAAGCATGGGATTTGAAGTTGAATATTTAGAAAATAAAATTACTTCCATGATGGCAGCTGTTTGCTCTTATTATTATTTCAATATATTTTTTGCTATTGTATTTCAATAAACAACTTCTTGCTAGGACATTTTCTTTATGTTCTCTTAAAATAATTTTTGGCTACTACAGAAGTTAATTGTCTATCATCTATCTAATTTGCACAAATAAATACACAGACATGTGTGAGAGGGATGGTGTTTATCATTACTAATTCATATATTAGTGACAGAATTTAAAATACACACTTTAGTTTATTCAAAAGTTAAATAACTTGTTTTCAGACTGTTTTACCCCTTTTTTATCTGAAAAGTATCCACAGTTCCCTTATAATCTGAGTGTTAACCTTATGTTCACCACAAAATTTTATAAGTAATCCTTTGTTTCTGCAGACTTTTAGTGTTGCCCTCTAGATCTTGTTTTTAAACTATTTAATAGTGCTAATTTATTTTTGTAATCTCTAATATGATTATCATATAAAACAAAGAATTGCATAAGCAAATAATAATGTGTTTTCACTACATAGATGTTTTATATTCAGTAATGGTTGGATTTTATTTTATATTTTAGCAGTTACTAAAATTTTATTTTATAAAAGTAAGAATTTATTTACTATATTTTAGAGACTAATAGCATCATAATCTGTTACAAAAGAGAAAATATCATTCTTTTCATTTAAATCTGTTTGGAAACTTCTTGGAAGGATAGTAAAGCTTTGAAAATAAAATCTTTTATATCAATTTTCTTTATTCTCACACTTTTATAATTTATTAACTGAAAATTACATTAAATGCGACTCCCCCACAGGTGTGTGTGTGTGATTCTTGCGTATCCGCAGACCTGCAGCTGCCCCAGGGAAGAGAGGAAACTCCATCAACGGGAACCAAGGCAAACTGCCTTGGTTTCAACCCGACTGACCCTTGGGCCCTTCACTTCTGGGAAACGCCTCCACTCCCCCACAGGTGTGTGTGTGATTCTTGCGTCTCCGCAGACCTGCAGCTGCCCCAGGGAAGAGAGGAAACTCCATCAACGGGAACCAAGGCAAACTGTCTTGGTTTCAACCCCGGACCGACCCTTGGGCCCTTCGCTTCTGGGAACATCCCAAAACTCAATACCTCGCAGACTCGCTAGCGTCCGCGCGACCCTCTCACTAAATACCTTGCATGAGGTACCAGTGAACCTTGGTTCCTATATCCTTCCCACCCACCCAAACTCTGCAAACAGACCAGACACCTACTAACTGTACTATCTAGTCACCCAAGAACTCACATTTGCAACCTAAAATAGTCATAATGGTAAAGCAACGCAAAATTCCATCAAGCTCTGTGAGTGAAGTCACTGGGCCAGATGAGTCTAGCAATACCAATGAGTTGTATAACCTCTCTGAAAAAGAATTTCGGAAAAACTGTTAAGGATTCAAAAGGAATTCAAAGAAGCAATGGAATGCAAAATCAATAAAATACAAGAGGACATGATAGAAGAAGTGAGGAAAACGCAAAGGGAAAAGACAGATATTAAAAATGAGGTAAATGAAATAAAAAACACAGTGGAAGGCCATCATAGCAGAATAATAGCTACTGAAGAAAGAATTAGTGATCTCGAAGACGAGTTCCAAAGGTTCTCTACACAACACCAGAAGATAGAAAAAAGGCTCACAATTACCGAACAGACAACAAGAGATAATTGGATGAAGCCAGAAGAAATAACATATGGATCATTGGGGTCCCAGAAGGGCAAGAAGAAAACCCTGATGAAGAAGAAACTGTCAAAGCCATAATTGCTAAAAAGTTCCCGGAACTAAAGAATGCTTGCCTCAAGATCCAAGAGGCCCATAGGATACGAGCTAAAAGAAACCCCAACAAGAATACTCCAAGACACATCTTAATAAAAATGACAAAAACTATAGATAGGGATAGAATACTGAAAGCAGCAAGATCAAAGAAGGAAATCAAATACAAAGGAAAATCTCTAAGATTTACAGCAGACTTCTCTGATGAAACACTCCGAGCCCGAAAACAATGGTGGGATATTGCGAAAAGGCTCAATGAACTGCAGGCTTCACCAAGAAATCTTTATCCGGTCAGGCTCACATTCAGATATGAAGGAAAGATACACAACTTCATGGATAAGCAACAACTCAGGAACTTCATGGACTCAAAACCAACTTTCAAAGAAGGACTGAAGGGACTACTGTAATGCGACCAAACCCATAAGCACAACAAACACAAAAAGGAAAGATGGCACAAAATCCGATGACAATAATCTCTCTCAATGTCAATGGTCTAAATGCACCAATTAAGAGACACAGAGTGACAAAATGGATTAAAAAATTGAACCCAAAATTTTGCTGTCTACAAGAAACGCATCTGACTAATCAGAACACACAGAGACTCAGAGTCAAAGGTTGGAAGACCAATCTCCATGCAAACAACTCCTCCAAAAAGGCTGGTGTGGCCATATTAGTATCAGATAATATAGACTTCAGGCTGAAAAAGGTTAGAAGGGACAACGAAGGCCACTTCTTATTAATTAAGGGGTATGTACACCAGGAAGAAATTACACTACTAAACATATATGCACCCAACGAGGGGTCAGCAAAATACATAAAACAACTGCTAAGAGACCTCAAAGAAGACATTGACAGTAGCACAATAATAGTTGGAGACTTCAACACTGCTCTATCAACGATGGATAGATCAACAAGACTGAGACTCACCAAGGAAATATTGGCCCTCAAGGAAGAAATGGAAGAAAGAGAGCTAGTGGATATATACAGGGCTTTTCATGCCAAAAAAGCTGAATACACATTTTTCTCTAGTGCACATGGAACATTCTCCATGATAGACCACATGCTGAGCCACAAAGCATACCTCAATAAAATAAAAAGATAGAAATTGTGTCAGCTATCTTTTCAGACCATGATGCACTGAAAATGGAAGTTAACAGTACACAGAAACATGGAGTCAAACCAAACACATGGAAACTGAACAGCTCACTCCTGAACAACGAATGGGTCATAGAAGAAATCAAACAGGAAATCCAAAGATTTCTGGAAACAAATGAAAATGAAGACACCAATTATAAGAACTTGTGGGACACAGCAAAAGCCGTGTTAAGAGGGAAGTTTATAGCTCTGCAAGCATTCATCAGGAAACAAGAAAGGGCCCACATAAATAACCTGACTACACAGCTGAAGACATTAGAAAAATACCAACAATAGGAGTCCAACCCAGGCAGAAAAAAGGAAATAATAAAACTTAGAGGGAAATCAATGAGTTGGAAACCAAAAAAAACAATCCAAAAGATTAATAAAACCAAGAGCTGGTTTTTTGAAAAAAATAAACAAGATTGACAAACCATTGGCAAGACTTGTAAGGACAGGGAAAAGAAAACCCAAATAAACAGAATCAGAAATAAAAAGGCGTGACATCTCAACAGAAACCACAGAAATCCAAAAGATCACCAGAGATTACTTTGAGAGCCTGTATGCCGTGAAACATGAGAATCTAGAAGAAATGGATCAATTCCTGAAGTTCTATAACCTCCCACGGCTGAAACAAGAAGACCTCCAGTACCTGAATAAGCCTATCACCATCGAGGAAATAGAATCAGTAATTAAAAGTCTTCCCAAACACAAAAGCCCAGGTCCAGACGGATTCCCTAATGAACTCTACCAAATCTTTAAGGAGGACCTACTGCCAATCCTTTTCAAGCTCTTCCAGGAAATAGAAGAAACAGAAACACTCCCAAACAGCTTCTACGAGGCACATATCACCCTGATACCCAAAGAAGGGAGAGACAACACAAAGAAAGAAAACTACAGACCAATATCCCTGATGAACACGGATGCTAAGATCTTCAACAAAATACTAGCAAACAGAATGCAAAGAATGATCAAGAAGATTATACATCATGACCAAGTAGGATTCATCCCGGGAATGCAAGGATGGTTCAACATTCGCAAGTCAATCAACATAATACATCATATCAATAAAAAGAAAAAATAAAAACCATATGATCCTTTCAATAGAGCGCAGACAAAGCATTTGACAAGATCCAGCATCCGTTCATGATTAAAATGCTCCAGAAAATGGGAATTGAAGCGACTTTCGTCAAGATAGTTACAGCCATCTACAAAAATCCCACAGCAAGCATCATTCTAAATGGGGAAAGTTGAAAGCCTTCCCCCTGAGATCAGGGACAAGACAAGGTTGCCCACTCTCACCTCTTTTATTCAATATAGTACTGGATGTACTTGCCATAGCAATCAGAGAAGAAAAGGACATCAAGGGCATTCAGATAGGCAAGGAAGAAGTCAAGCTAACATTATTTGCAGATGACATGATATTATACTTAGATAACCCTAAACTCTAACCAAAAACTCCTAGAAACAATAGACGCATATAGTAGAGTGCCAGGATACAAAATCAACACCCAAAAGTCAGTGGCTTTCCTATATACAAATAACGAAAGAGAAGAAAGGGATATTAAGGAAACTATTCCATTCACAATTGTGCCACAGAAAATCAAATACCTAGGAATCAACTTACCCAAGTGTGTAAAGTACCTGTACAAAGAAAAATACAAGACACTGCTCCAAGAGATAAAAGAGGACACAAGGAAATGGAAACACATTCCATGTTCATGGATGGGGAGAATCAACATTGTCAAAATGGTAATACTCCCTAGAGCTCTATATAGACAATGCAGTCCCTATGATGATACCCATGACATTCTTCAAAGAAATTGACCAAACGCTCCTGAAATTTGTATGGAACAATAAACCCCCCAAGGATAGCTAAAGCAATCCTCGGGAAAAAAGAAGATGGGAGGCATCACCTTTCCCAACTTCAAACTGTACTACAAGGCAGTATTAATTAAAACAGCATGGTATTGGAATAAAAACAGACCTGTGGACCTATGGAATAGAATTGAGTATCCTGACACCCAACCTCAAACACATGATCATTTAATCTTTGATAAAGGTGCAATGAGTCTAAAATTGAGTAAGGAAAGCCTCTTCAACAAGTGGTGTTGGGAAAACTGGGAAGCGACATGTAAAAAAAATGAATTTGGACCTGTGTCTTACAGTATGCACAAAAAATCAGATCAAAATGGATTAACGATCTCAATATCAGACTTGAATCCATAAAAGTACATCGAAGAAAATATAGGAAAAACCCTCCATGACATTGAAGATAAAGGCATCTTCAAAGATGAAACATCACTAACAAAGCAACTAGAAGAAAAGATAAATATATGGGACTACATGAAACTAAAAAGCTTCTGCACCTCAAAAGAAACAGTGACTAAAATACAGAAGCAGTCCACAGAATGGGAAAGAATATTCACCCAATACCCATCTGATAAGGGGTTAATATCCAGGATATATCAGGCACTGGTAGAACTTTACAAGAAGAAAACAAACAACCCCATCAAAAAAATGGGGAGAAGAAATGAACAGAAACTTCAGCAAGGAAGAAATTCAAATGGCCAAAAATCATATGAAAAAATGCTCATCATCATTAATCATCAGAGAGATGCAAATCAAAACAACAATGAGATACCAGTTTATACCACAGAGACTAGCACATATTCAAAAGAGCAAGAACAACAAGTGCTGGCGTGGATGTGGGGAAAAGGGGACACTCATCCATTGTTGGTGGGAATGCTGGATGGTACAGCCTTTCTGGAAAACAATATGGACTTTCCTCCAAAGACTAGAAATTGAACTCCTGTTTGACCCAGCCATACCACTCCTGGGAATCTACTCTGGGAAACCAAAAATAAGCAGCGGAAACACCATCTCTACTTTTATGTTCATAGCAGCATTATTCACAATAGCCAGAATCTGAAAGCAACCAGAGTGCCCGAAAATCGATGACTAGATAAAGACGCTTTGGTACATCTATACAATGGAATATTACACAGCTGTTACTAAAAATGAAGTTATAAAATTTGCCTATAAATGGATGGACATGGAGAAGATTATGTTGAGCGAAATTAGCCAGAAGGAGAGAGACAGATACAGAATGACTGCATTTATTTGCATGGCATAAATATATATGTACATATTATGATACCAATATCCAAGGTCAAGTGAAACATATATCAGGAGGTCTTTCAAAGTTGGAAATTATCACAAACGTGTGGGAATCAGAGGTTTGGTAAGACAGAAAAATGGAACAGGGTGCTAATAATAGTCGAGGGTACTAATGCCAACCTAGAACTGAGCATTAAATAGAGGCAAAAGGATACACATGACAACCTTTTAATGTATGTTATGTAATCCATAGTCTGGAAGGGAAAGAAGTAAAGAACCTACCATGGAGGTGGGCTGGGGAAGGGGGAGGGAACCGGGGATGTTAGTGGTGGGAGTTGGGCACTGGTGGAGGGACGGGTGCTGGAACACTGTATGACCAAAACCCAAACATGAACTTTTTAATTGTATATCTTTTTATTTGTATATCTCACGGTGGTATAATAAAATACTTAAAAAAAATAAAAGAGAAAAAAAATTACATTAAGTGCACATGTAATTTTGTGGAAAATCATTCTTGCACTTTCAGTTACCTAAGACAGTTGGAAATTTAGCCAACATAAAAAAATACAAAAAAAAGAAAAAAAAGGTTTTCTTACTTTGCATATAACTTAGCATATCACTTTCTCTGATTAAAACCATGATTTCTCAGATAAAACCCCAGAATTTTGGCACTGGAATGTACAGTCTTGTATTTGTTACACCAGGACATGTAATTAGGAAGTAAAGGAGTTGGACGAAATTAATAGTTATATAAAGTAATGCTATAAGGATATATAAAATGTCTTACAAATCTGTGCATTCTATATCTTTTCAATTAAAAATGCCGGGAAACCTTTTAATATAATAGGTATATCTGTCAACATCTTTGAAGACATATATAATCCAGTAAAGACCTTGTTTTTCTTGTTATAGTACCATTAAAGTTATTCTCTCTCTCTCTCTCTTAACTTTGTTATTTTGGGCAAAACTAGTATTTACTTAATTACACCAGGCTGTGCACTCAGGGATCACTCCTGGCAGAGCCTATGGAAACGTCTTGGGTGCCAGGGATCAAACCAGGTCAGCAAAATGCAAGGCAATTGCCTAACCAGCCCCAAAATGCTCTTTTTCTTTGGATAATAAATAGAAAAAGAAACAACATATTTTACAAACATATGCCTATTTATTTGTATATGTACAAACATCTGCTTAAAATCAGAGAGGATTTTATTTCTATCTGAATAAAATCCTGATTGAAATGAGTTCTCAATAAAACCACAAGTTTTCTAACATGCGCTTATACTCAGTAATGAATCTATTTAGGAATAACATAATGTAAAAATGTCAATAATCAGTATAACTATTGTCTCTCTAGGACTGTTTTCTATTAATAACTAGTGCTCTACAAGAGAAATTACCTCAACGTAAAAGCTACAATTGGCATTATCATAGTCTTCCAAATAAGAGCTATATTTTGTACTATGAACGATTTCCCAGTGTATTTTTCCTTCTTATCATTTTATTTTAAAATAAGCACAAGACATGAGGAATTGTCAATTCTCTTAACTTTAATTTAATTTTTTTTATCTTTAATTTTAACTTGAAAGTTTAACTAAGACAAATTGCCACTTGGCAAATATTGTCCAAACTCATCTTTGATAACAAATATTTTCATCATAGTGATTTAAAAGTAAAGAAAAATATTTTTACCTATTGTGAAATATAAAGGGTAATCAGAGTCCTTACTATTTCTGCAGCCACTGGGCAGAATTTAGACTAACAGGAGGCTATACATTTTGAATAAAAAGATAATAAAGCCACTTAGCTAATGGCAATACCATACTAGGCACCAGTCCAATAGTAAATATTAGTGGCTAAAAAACTGCTTTCTCTGATGCATCATGCAACAAAGAAACATTAAAGTACATTTTTGTTGTCCTTTGGTTTAAAGGAATAGAGCTGAGCTTTTTGTAATTTTATTGTTGTTACATAATACATGCTACATAAACTGAAGTGGAACTCTGATTTCCTTGAGAATGTGAATGTAATACTTTTCCACATTCATTGTTAGTGCATCCAGGAATTGATAGGAGAAACAGAGAAATGGTAACCAAGAGCACAGTTTCAATATTGGAAATAAATCAAACACTAGGTGAGAGAGGTAGCAATAAATACTTTTCATGTCACTAAAAGAACCGACAACAAAACCATATGAGAATAACTACCAAATTGTGGTGCCATAGAGACATAGCTTTTTTTGTTTCTTTATTTGGGGATTACATCTTGCAGTGTTCAGGGACTAAGTCTGGCTCTCCACTTAGAGATCTCTTCTGATGGAACTTGGGGAACATATGGGGTACCTAGGGTTTGTTGCATATAAGGCAAGTGCTCTACCTGCTATGATATTGCTCTGGTCCCTTGGGAACAAATTTTTAAGAAAAATGTAATTTAGAATAGATAACTCTAAGTGAAGACCAGTCTATCACAGCCCCGCTCATCGAGATCCACCCTGCTGTAGTCTTTTTTAATCCGGCCCAGGTATGCTGATCCAGAGACAGACATGAAGCAGAGCTGCTACTGACTCTCACTGTGCCCAGCCACTCATGAGGTGCCCTGGAGGGATGGCAGGTTCTAGCCCTGGCCCACCACCCCAGCAGAGCCTCACAATAAGCCAGACGACCCCTCACTCCATGAGGACCTCAATTTTCCACATCCGACTTCCTCCTCCTCAGAACTCCACCCAGCAGACCAGCCTATCACATCCCTGCTCATCGATATCCACCCTGCTGTAGTCTTTTTTTAATCCTGCCCAGATATGCTGATCCAGAGACAGACATGGGGAAGAGCTGCTACTGACTCTCACTGTGCCCAGCCACTCATGAGGTGCCCAGGAGGGATGGCAGGTTCTAGCCCTGGCCCACCTCCCCAGCAGAGCCTCACAACAAGCCAGATGACCCCCCCCCACTCAATGAGGACCTCGATTTTCCACATCTGGACTTCTTGTCAGAACTCCATCCAGCAGACCAGCCTATCAAATCCCTGCTCATCGAGATCCACCCTGCTGCAGTCTTTTTTAATCCGGCTCAGATATGCTGATCCAGAGACAGACATGGGGAAGAGCTGCTACTGACTCTCACTGTGCCCAGCCACTCATGAGGTGCCCGGGAGGGATGGCAGGTTCTAGCCCCGGCCCACCTCACAACAAGCCAGATGATCCCCCACTCCATGAGGACCTCGATTTTCCACATCTGGACTTCTTCCTTGTCAGAACTCCATCCAGCAGACCAGCCTATCACAGCCCAGCTCGCGTGGCTGCTTGTGGTTGCGCCGGTTCATCAATAAATGCTGGATTTAGAGATGACTACAAGAGTATGCTCCCCACACGGCAGAGCCTGGCAAGCTACCCGTGTCGTATTTGACATGCCAGATACCAGTAACAATTATAGACCTCATTGCCATGACCTGATGGAATGGTTTGAGGCTCTTTATGTTCCTGGAGCAAGCAGGTTCCCTTGGGTTCTACTTGCATGAGACAGGTCATATGGAGATGTTACTGGTGCCCGCTCAAGCAAATCGAAGATAAACAGGAAGATAAACAAATACGATAAACTCTAAGTACAGTGTTTGTCATTTTTATTTGTCAGAAACTTTTATCAAATTTTGTTATGAAGTACTAGTACAATATTTAGTTTACAGGGTTTTTATTCTGTAGCATTTTATTATTGCACAAGTAATACAGGAGTACAGTATATGTTCAACATTGTTTAAATACATGTTTCCTTTTTTAATTAAACATTTTATTATACCACCGTGAGATTTACAATTACAACATTGTTCATGTTTGGAGGTTTCGGTCACATAGTGTTCCAGCACCCGCCCTCCACCAGTGTCCATTTCCTACCACCAATGTCCTCAATTCCCTCCCCTCCCATAGCCTGCCTAAATGGCAGGTTCTTTATCTCTTTTCTTTCTCCCTCTCTCTCCCTTCCTTCTCCTGCACATTGTGGGTTGCACTAGGAAAGAGAGAGAGACATAGAATGACTGCATTTATTTGCATGACATAAATATATCAGGTGGTCTTACCAAAAGCGGAAATTATGGCAAACGTGAGGGAGTCAGAGGTTAGGTAAGACAGAGAAGGGAACATGTGTGAATAAATGTTGAAAGGGCTGATGCCAACATAGAACTGAGCATTAGATACAGGAAAAAAATACATGTTTCTTAAAGTCAAATCATTCCTAGGGAATCTATAGGAACACTGTCAGAGTACTGTTCATGATTCATTTCCAAAGCTAAAATAAAAGTTCTTCTTTATAACTAATCAGACAAAGAAATTTATTGTACTTTAAGACTTCTATTTCCATATTGTTGTTGAATGAGAGACTCTGTGTTTACAATGTACAGACATTGTTGCCAGCAGAGGGTTCCCAAATCAAGTTCAGGAGGCCCTGGGGTGCTAGGAACCACCTCTGTGGCTATTCCTGGAGGTTTCTGTGAGGTTACCTGGTACTGAAGTTTTACCTAAATGCATCCCAGCCCCAAGATATCGCTCAAGCCAAAAATAGAATTTTAGCACCTCAGTATTTTGACATCCACTTTTTGTTAAAGGTGTTTCTGTATTAAAATATAATGACAAGGCTGTAACTGAATCTTTAAAATTGGTACTTTAAGAGACAGAGATTTCTGATACATCTAAGTTTTATTTAATAAAATCAGCAATGCAATTCATTTTTGTCTATCTGATGATTCATTAAATAAATCTTTCAATAAACATAAAGAATTAAAATTTTGAAATAAATAATAAATTAAGTTTCAACTAAATGGCATGTATTCCTATTTACTAAATCAATTTAACAGACTACTGTACATATATTTGGTGGTACAAGTCTGTCTAATGTGACTTCCAAGTGTGAGCCACAATAAACATCCAGATTAGCGTGTGACCAGCAGTCAGGAGTTTTTATTACCAGGATTGAGCATAATAATAAGTTGGGATCAGTTTGGAAAGATGAATATGAAGTGGATGCCAAAAGCCAACAAGATTTACTGCAGAACCTACTTTCCATGGGAATAACTAGCTGATCCAGAACCGTCCCTCAAGTGGGATCAGCCAGGAGATGGAACATCTTTCATAATCCCTGATTTCCATATTGTTCCTGTTTCTCTCGTTCATATTTATATGTGAGGAGCATTTCTCAGAAGATATATGTGTCTGGGAATACATAGGATCAATATTTTGTTTTTATTCCAACAATGCTACAGAAAAGTACATAAATCATACAGAAAAGTACATAAATCAAAATTCTGCTAAACTTTAGGGCGTTTTGCCTTTCACGCGGCCGGCTCATGCCGCCCGGGTTCGATCCCCGGCATCCCATATGGTCCCCGAGCACCGCCAGGAGTAATTCCTGAGTGCAGAGCCAGGAGTAACCCCTGAGCATTTCCGGGTGTGACCCAAAAAAAGCAAAAAAAAAAATTCTGCTAAACTTATAATGACATGTTAATGATATTGGAATTAATGACAACTCTTCGCAGACTTGCCATGTTTTCTCCCTTCATCTGGGAAAAGTCCTCCACCAAGGGAATCTTGTGTTTTTCACTTGTTCTTAACGGTGGAAAAATTTGGTTTTTGACTTCTAAGAAGTAGGAAGTGTGCTTCCTCAGATATTCTGTCCTGCCCTCCCAAACCTGTTCCTTGTCTCTCTTTGTTACCTAATATACTTTCAACAATACAAGAGAAATAAAATAAGTTAAAACTCTATGGAGGATAAGAATCTATGTGAGATATTTAACTAATGTTGAAAACATTATCTATGGGTTTCTAATTTAGCTATACACAGATAACAACTCATTTCAAATGTATCGATTTATTATTAAGATGCAGTATTTTCCTACACTTCATTGTGTGGGTGATTAATAGTCAGATTTCACTTTTTTTACAATTTAAATTTATGACACTGACCTTTGTGCTCTAGAATAACTCTCTTTTCTTAGTTCATTACTAAAGTAGTTGTTAGGGTTTGTTTTCCACCTGGAGTTAATTATTTTAAATACCAAGAGGCCCATGTAGTATTTGATATGCCAAATACCAGTAACAATTATATTAGGTCATGGGAACTCCCATGGCCTAATATAATGGTTTGAGGCTCTTTATGTTCCTGGAGCAAGCAGATGCCCTTGGGTTCTACTAGCATGAGACAGGACATATGGAGATATTACTGATGCCCGCTCGAGCAAATAGATGATGAACGGGAAGATAGTGCTAGATAGTGATAGAGATCTGGAATTAGGAATACTTTCAGATCCTCTGGATTATACTGTATCATTTATCATCTATCTTACTTTCTTGGATTTAGATAAATTAAATAGATTCCTTAAATTATTCCAAAGGGTAAATTGTCATATAGTGGAAATAAATTACAAAAGTGGGTATCTTGGGACCGTAGTGGATAGAGCATTTGCCTTGTACAAGGCCCAACCCAGGTTTGATCCCCGGCATCCCATTTGGTACCCTGAGCACAACCAGGAATAACTTATGAGTGAAGAGCCAGGAGTAATCCCTGAGCATCGTCACTCAACCCAAAAAATGGTAACTTCATAATATAATTCTAAAAGATTGCCATCTGTTAAAAAATGTTCTGCTATTATTATAAACAATTGTCAGATATCTCAGACAAACCTACATTTTTCTACACTAGATAATGACAGCCACTTATTCAATGAATATAAAGAATACCACTAATTCTCCTCCTTCCTTAAATTAAGCCCATTTCTCTTAAGACTGAGTATGTGTAGCAGATACTGCCTGACGATGCAAGTACATTACTCCAGGAAACTAAAAATAAAATTAACTTGTTTTGAAAATTTTGTCATATTTTCCTTGTAAAGTATTCTTTTTGTTTATCAGAGTATATTGTTACCAAATTATCATAATGTTTTATTCAGTCCCCAAATGAGAACAGATTCTACCACTTGCTGTAAGTCATGCATTGTTTAAATAAGTGTACTCTCTCACAATGACATAGGAAGCATAAACACAGCAGAGATAAGTATGTTTAGGTGAGTGGGATTTTAAGGAAATCAATTTGTCTACATTCTGAATGTGTCAATATGGATTCATTATGCATATTACCTTAGGAATGGTAAATGGATTGATTATCTCATCTAGTTGAAGTGATTTTTTTGACATAAATTGTGCTTAGAACAAATTTTTTTTCTTCATAACAAATTACTATTATTAAAGTGTTCGCCAACACCATTTATTAGGAAAATGAAAATATAAACAACAATGATACCTCACATCAGTGTGATGGTTTGTATCTGAAAAGCCAGGAACAATGAATGCTAGTGAAGATTTGGTGAAAAAGGAACCCTCATTCATTGTTGGCAAGGATCTGGTTCAGACTATAAGAGAAACAGTTCAGAGACTTCTCAAAAATAAGAAATATAGGTACCATAGGAAACAGCAATTCTACCTTGGCATCTATTCTATGAACAGAAAAATAATTACTTTAAAAAATACACACACATACAGTCATGTTAGTACTATTTATCTCTAAGATCTGGAAATATTCAAATACCAACAATAGATGAGTGGATAAAGAAATAGCCATATATATATATGTCTATATATATATATGTGTGTGTGCGTGTGTGTAGTAGACATTACTCAGTGATAAGAAAAGATGACATTAGCCTTTTGTTAAAGCTTGCATGGAGGTAGATGATATCACATTAAGAAAAAAAAATGCCATAAGGAGAGAGGCAAATACGAATGGTTTTACTAATATGTAGTACATGAAGAGACAACAAGGGAGCAGACAATGGTCAACAGAGGTGGGGGGCTCTAAATCTTTGCCAGGGGAGCCAAATTAATCAAATGTGGGAGTGGATGGGAGATAAGGAATTTAGGGATGTTGTGATGTGATATTAGTGTTGGCATGGGACATAAATGCATGCTTAAAGCATAAATATTAGTGATCTTGAAAAACTAGGTATAGTAAAGTATCTAGAGCAAAACTATTTTTTTGTTTATTGCTTGTTTATTTGTTTTGGGGTCACATCCACTAATGATTAGGGACTTTTCACAGGTCATTGCTTAGGGACCCACAGGGTTCCAGGCATCCCCAATGCTCTACTGGATGTGTACTCTAGCCCTAATGGCATTGTCTTGAATAGCAGGGATTAGGTCAACCAACATAAGGACTGCAAGAATAGTGAATATTGCTTCAATACACAGCATTAGAAAGTAGTGATTACACAGACTCTTGATTAATACTCTAGATATGAATTCTGGCTCCTTCACGAGCTATACTGCCTTCACCAAGATATTCAACAATCTATGCCTTGGTTTAGAATTTCTCAAGAAAAATTAAATTTCTAAACAATAGGGATAATTATAATATGTATGCATATAATTGTTTTTTATTTTGATGGTGGTGAATGCAAGTTTAAAATGGGAGAATCTATAATTATTTTCATTAAACTTTTTATTTTTTATTTTTTGTATACTTCATAGGGGGATAGGATATTTTAGATGTGCCCTTTGAGGAAGGCAACAATGCTATCTTATAAAGTTTGTGTTGTTTGAATAACCAAATTAATCATTTGTTACATTTAATAATACCACTATTAGATTCCATTATCTTTTGACTTGAAAACTAAAGATGATAATTACTGTGCTTGAGATTTTATCATATGATTTCATTTCCATAAATGATTTTGCTGATAGTAATTTTTTTCTTTACTAAAACACCATGATTTGCAAATTTCCTCACAGTACAGTTGTCACAAGCATTCATTGTTGAACACCAGTCCCACCACCAGTGTGCACCTACCGCCATCAAAGGCCACTGCCACCACCCACTCTCCATCCCCACGCCAGCTCCTCCTGCAGACTGCTACCACATTGATCATTGCAAAATATATATGGGAAAGGTCCTTGCAAGGACCTCACCCTAAACAGGGATGTTATGTTAACCTGGCGCATGGTCACGGAGCTGCAGGATGGAGCTGCAGCAGTTGTGCATCTAGTCATTCTCTCCAGCATTACTGATTAGTCCTATTGCATAGTCTGTTGAAAATGGGGTCTCTGTATGCATAAAATTGTAATAAGTAAAATAAACCATATAAGCTAAATATTATTTAGCATTTAGTTTAATGTTATTTCATTTAGTTAAACATTGATAGGACTGGTAATTAGCAAGTCACAAATTTCTCTGAATAGATGTGCAAAAAAGGCTTGCTGTCAGGGGTCAGAGTGATAGTACATAGAGACAGCCCTAACCTTGCAAGTGGTGGGACCCAGATGTAAACTCTGGTACCACCTATAGTTCCCTGAGCTTTGCAAGTAATGATTCCTGAACACAGAGCTTGAATAAACCCAGAGTACTGCTAGGTGTGGCCTTCAAGCAACAACAAAAAATATGAAAAGAAAAAAAAACCCTCATTTCAGAAACATGTCTAGGAATTATGAAGGAAAATCTAAAGAAATAAAGTATGTAACAGTAGATGTTAAATTAGAACCTGTTTAAACAGCTCATTGACCACAGGAAAATAGTGCTTGTCACTTTTGTACTTGTGACTATATCTTTCCTCCTATGTTATTTTACTGTTTTATTACCAGAGTTTTCAAGATACCTATTTTATTTTAATATTTTGGTTGAGCTGCCACACCTGACAGTTCTCAAGGTATACTCCTGACTATTTGCTTAGAGATCACTCCTGTCTGGGATCATGAGACAATATGGGGTACCAGAGATCAAATGCAGGTGGTCACAGGCAAGGCAAACACACTACCAACTGTACTGGGAGCCCTGGCTCCCAAGGGAGATAGTCTATTTCATAATTATGATCACAGTCACTGCTATACAACTTACTTAAATGGTGTATATTTTGAATGTAAAGTTTACATTTCACCAAATTCTAAAAGATTTATAATATTTATGTTATAGAGGGAAATTACTGACTTTGTACCTGGTAGAACTTGTTTATATTCTGCTTTCATCACTTAGTAATTTTGTGATATGGGTAATGTATGCCCTTCCTGGATCTGTTTCTCATCCACAATATGGGATAATAATTTCCACTTTGCTGGATTGTTTGGAGGATTAAATATAAATTAGTTTCTGGCTTATAATGCCAGCACACAGAACTCAGTGAGTAATAGTTAATATTATGAATATGATTTTAACATTGAACCATAGGAAAAAATAATGTAATATGGATTCTTAGAATCCATCAAAACAGGCTGTAAAAATGAATTAAAGAAACATCCACCATGGAAATGACTAACATTCTAAAAGCTTTATTTTTCCATGGAGAACCATAGCCCAATATAGTTGCTGTGTGAGTATGTTCCTCTTGCCAGGAAAAATAATATTTGTGATACATTGACTAACTCTAATGAACATTTTTATTCTTAAGACACAAAATATTTCCCAACACAGCACATAAGGTCTTTGTGCTCATGTCACAAAGGAGACAAATTTCTGAGAAAGAAAAAAGAGGACCTATTCATTTTTTGCAGACATAAAAATTCTAAAGTAAAAGTGAAAATAAATATACGTTGAAATACTTTTTTAAAAATTCTGAATTAAATTTTTTTATCAGGAATAATCTAGTTATTGGATTACAAATGGCAACAAGCTGCATCAGTTACCTGACAAGTGCATGCAGTTTGATTGTTGTTCCCTTATGTTTGCCTTTGTATTTGCTTTTAGAGATTTAACATCATCCATAAAGACATAGACAAGAAAATTATTCCTCCTCCATTCCAATAAAAAGGAAAACAAACAGCATTTCTCACATGCACCTTGGAGGCCTCCCCTCAGCAGGCTCAGTGATTAGCAAACATATCCAATAAAACTTTTTTTTGATATGTTATAACTAGATGGTGGTACTCTAGTATACTCCCAAGGACTTAGTTTACTATAATTTTAAAATACTCTCTCTAACTATATAAAAGAAAGCTGTTTAAGTCCAGTAGTTACTAAATGTTTTAATTTATGTATATATGTATATATATTTACATAATATAATTATTCCTAGGACTACTTAAAATAATATAAGTCAAAACTCTCTTATTTAAAATTTCTGTGTACCAACATAATATATTTCCTATAGAGTGAAAAAATATTAATAAATTAGGAGGGATTGAAAAATATCTGACATAGCTTTTAACAATGGTAAGGTAACTCTAAACTTTATAAAAAGAGATATCATTGCTTTTAAAAATAAATAGCTTAATATGAATATATATATATTCATTAAATATATATATAGGAATTAGGAGTTATTTTTATATTTACATATAGGAATTTTGCTTTTTTGGGTCACACCCGGCAATGCTCAGGGGTTACTCCTGGCTCTGCATTCAGGAACTACTCCTGGTGGTGCTCGGGGGACCATATAGGATGCCGGGATTGAACCCGGACCAGCATAGGCTGGCTGTATGCAAGGCAAATGCCCTACCCGCTGGACTATTGCTCAGGCCCACTCAGACTCACAAACATGGGGGTAGAGCTGCTACTGACTCTCCCTGTGCCTAGGGAGGGATGGCGTGTTCTAGCCCTGGCCCGCCACCCCAGCAGAGCCTTGCAACAAGCAGATGACCCCCCCCACTACATGAGGGCCTCCATTTTCCACATCCAGACTTCCCCCTCGTCAGAACTCCACCTAACAGACCAGCCTATCACAGCCCGGCTCATCAAGATCCACCCAGCAGCAGACTTTTTTTTAAATTCGGCCCAGGTATGCTAAACCAGAGACTCACAGACATGGGGCAGAGCTGCTACTGGCCCTCCCTGTACCCAGCCGCTCACGAGGCTCCCAGGAGGGATGGTGTGATCTAGCCCTGACCCCCCCGACCCAGCAGAGCCTCGCAACAAGCCAGACTACCCCCACTCCATGAAGGCCTCCATTTTCGACATCCGGGCTTCCCCCTCATCAGAACTCCACCCAGCAAACCAGCCTATCACAGCGCCACCTCGCACGACTGCTTGTGGCGCGCAGTTCATCAATAAATGCTGGATTTAGAGATGACTACAAGAATATGCTACACGCATGGCAGAGCCTGGCAAGCTACCCGTGTCGTATTTGTTATGCCAAATATCAGTAACAATTATAGACCTCATTCCCATGACCCAATGGAATGGTTTGAGGCTCTCTGTGTTCCTATACAAGCAGGTGCCCTTGGGCTCTACTTGCATGAGACAGGACTTATGGAGATGTTACTGGTGCCCGCTCGAGCAAATCGATGATGAACGGGAAGACAGTGATACAGTGATACAGTGATATATAGGAATTAGGAGTTACATACATAGGAATTAGGAGTTATTTTTATATTTACATTGCAAGGTCAAATTTCTCCACAAATACCATGAGATATGGCAATATGGTACATCTGTTTATGAACTGGTGATATGGCTATGCTACATAGCATCTTCTTGTTATAACTAACCTACAGTGATCATCTATATGCATACATCTGTGGGAAAAATTTGCTCTCTGCAGAAATACTTGTTTTTATTTTCAAATAATTTTAAATATTTCAATATCCATGCTGATTCTAAGTCAAAACATACCTTGTTGGGAATATTAATATACTCTGGGTGTACATTTGAAATTATCCAAGATAGTCAAAACAATCTCTCTGAATGACAGATTCCAAATAGTTGAAATAATTTATGTTCTGAAATTACCTTACCTATCCAATTGTCTTTATTGTTTAGAAAACAAAACCTCTTTTTAAATATACATTATACAATATGATTTTGTATATCTATTAGTCTGGTGTCTTATATTTGAACATCAAATGTATTTTCTTCCTGTTAAATTATATATAAAACTATGATTCTGGAATTGCCTATTACCTTTTAGTAATTTATATGCCAAAAACTAGTAACAATTATGGACCTCAATTCCATGATCTAAACAATGGTTTGAGGCTCTTCCTGTCCCTGGATCAAGCAGATGCCCTTCGGCTACACTTGCTTGAGACAGGACATATGGAGATGTTACTGGTGTCCTCTCAAGCAAATTGATGAACAATGGTAAGACAAGTGATACAGTGATACAGTGATACATAGCATCATTCCACTATACTCCATTATTTTTTGCCCAAAAATGTACAATAAAGGACATAAAGTATATTGTCAAATGCTTTGTCGAAACTGTTCTGAAACTGGGTACTTAGACTCAATATAAATAAAACAGGAAATGCGACCTCACACATGAAGCTTTTATTGAAAGTTTTATTTGAGCCAAAGGCGGTAGCCAAGTGACACAGTCAAGGTGGGTTTTATTTTTTTTCTGTTTGTTTCTTTGCTTGTTTTCTTAATCATAGTTTAGACAACAAATTAACAATAATGTTAGCCTTTGTAGATTTGTATGCAAAATTTCTGAACCTTCAGTAAAGTGCCCAAGACCCTCCACCATTGTCCTTATGCCTCCTCATACTTTTCTCTCCCTCCAACCCTTCTTCATTGGCTGGTAATCTCACTTTTTGCAAATAAAGCCAAGGGTTTAACTTCACCTGATATTATATATCCCTTTGCTTTTATCTCTGTTTGTACCTTACTATTGTTCTTCCACTGACGTATTTCACATAAGAAAGAGGCATATTCTTCATAACCTTTTGCCATAGCAGCAGAGTTGTTTACTTGTTCATTAATTTAATAGAAATTTGTTCACACAAATGAAATATTTGAAACTTAACCTTTACAATAACTATGAAGGTAATACCTGATGAGTATTATTGTTTGATTGGTTGTTTGCTTTGTTTTGGGGCCAAACCCTGTGATGCCCAGGGCTTACTCCTTCCTGGCTCTGAACTCAGGAATTACTTTTGGTGGTGTTCCAGAAACTGCAAAGGTTGATAGGATACAAACCTGGGTTTAACCATGTGCAATGCAAGCTCCCTAGCTATCCATTCCTGATCTCTGCTTTATACTGGTAATAATCCCAGAATAGTATTGATCTTTATTTGCTACCAATCTTGGAGTATTTTCAGTCCAAAATAAATTTAGAACATCTGTTTCCTTCCTAAACATTGCATACTTTATTTGATAGTCTGAATCTTTTATAACTATAAAGCATATATTATGTTTTGTACTCATAAAAATCTCATAACCATAATGCATATATATATGTTGTTAAAATATGATATTTTTTTGTAACTAAGAAAATAGCAAAATAGAAATTGAAACCTCATTTGTATATTTTGAGAGGGTCTATACCATCTAGTGGTGTCTTAAAAAATTATTTAACAAATATTCTATAAAAATGCATCATAATTTTGACTTGTGTGTGTGAAATAGTCCACTGTCATCAGTTCCAGCTTGCCAATATGATGGCTTTCAATGCAGTTTTGGGATGACATGAGCATCGTATGCCATGTCATCCCAAAACTATGAATGGTTAAAACTAGTTCAAGTATGAATTATGTAAACATGACCCTCATTAGTTGTAGAACTCTCCTTGCTCATGTATCTGTTACTAACTACAAAAGAGCAGAAACACATAATCCTATTTCTGAAAAATCATTCAAATTCTCTAAAACTTTTGGTAATATATTGTTATGTTTGTGATGCTATTTTAATGATTTGTTTATATTACTTTACTTTTTAAGCATTTTTGTTTTGTTATCAACTTTATTTAGTTTATCTCAAGTAAAACTTCTCATTGAATGAGAAAATAGAACCAAACATTACTGCTGAAATTATGTTTGATCTTCATATTATATATTTTTTATTACTCCAGATAACTCTTCAGATATCACTCTGGATAATTATTCATTGTCTCAATTATACATGAAGAAACATTTACAAATTGATAAGTCATCTATGTTATCACATAGATTAGATAGTGCAACTGAAAATCATACATACAATTTATATAAAATGATATTTAAACATATATTTCCTCATAGATTGAAGTAGAAGTAACAAAAAATTCATCTTACAGCAGCATTAAGTGACCATGGAGAAATGATGGGGCAAAAGAATTGATCTTATAGAAGTAAAAGAGAGTAAGTATTAGAGAAAAAGAACAGGAATATAATACACTGGGGCAGATGTACATTGTTGGGTGGCACGCCCTACTTTAAGCTCCAGCTACACTTAGCTTGCAGCTCCTCCCAGCTCAGCTAGCGAGATTTTGAGTCATCTCTGTCATTTGTGAAACCAAAAGGCCTACGTGAAGTGCTACATTTCAATAGAGTCACTTACCTGCCTTCATCTCTAGATAGCTCAGACAATGAAGGGCTGGACTGGGGAGTTTTGGTGGGTTTCTATCTAAATAAGCTGGGAGAAAAGAGAAATGCCTTTTGCCATTTTGGCTTCCCTTGGCTCTTTGACTCTCCTCTCCGTTCTCTTCACTGTTGGGCTTTAACACATGGTGTCAACCATCTTGTCCTACATGTGGTTGTGGCCCAGTCAGCAACCCAAAGTCCGGATTTTTTTTTTTTTTGTTCTTAGATTGTCTAACAGAACCAGTGATTATAAAGCCTTTTCAAACTGCACTGGATTCCTGAGTTTTCATCCATTCCCCTCCTGCTTCGGGAGTAGACGGAACTCGTTTCCTAGTATTGTTGGGGACCCCAGCGGCTACTCAACAACACATTACCAATTTTATAAGAAACTGCATTGTGTTGGTAGGTTCTATATCCTATAAAACATTTAATTTCATATGAAGTACTAAAACTATGCTATTTTTTCACTTGATCACTTGACATCCCATTATTTGTCGATTTGCTCGAGTGGGAGCCAGTAACATTTCCATTTGTCTCTGCCATGTGCCACTGTAGCTCAAGGAATCTGCTTGTTCCAGGAATATGAAGAGATTCAAACTGTTCATTAAGGGTCTTGACAAAGAAGTCTGACCAGCTTTTAGGTGGGCGGCTACATGATCTTTTGACATCCTATGGGATCCAGTCAGTAACTGCTCTAGTACAGAGTTTGTCTCCAAGTCACATTACATGTCCAGCCTATCTGATTTTTGATGCCTTGGCAAACGAGAAAGTGTCCATGATGCTCGATCATCTATGGAGGACGGACTCTGAATTCCTTTTCTCACTTCTGTGAGGCATGATATTTTAAGCACAGCCCTTTTGATTCCTCTTTGGGAGACTTGAACAGCATTCTTATCCTGCTTTTGTAGGGCCCAGTTCTCTGAGGTATATGTTAATGCAGGGAGAATGGTGGAGTCAAAGAGATGTGCCCAGAGCCAGAGATTCTTTGTCCTTTTTAGCAATTTCTTCGATGCCTTTGAAGGCATTCCTTGCCGCTCTCTTCCACCTGCGACGCCCAGGTTTTAGGTCGTTCATCATGTTGACTTCTCGACCTAGGTATATATAACTGCTACATTCAGAGATGTTTGTTACATTTAAAGTGAATGGGGCTTCTGGAACTAGTTCCTTTTTCATGAACATAGTTTGTTGAGATTCAGCTGTAGACCTACCTTTCCACATTCTCGGTCAAAGTCAGCCAGCATTTGTGCCGCTTGGCTAATGTTTGGTGTTATTAGAACAATGTCATCAGCGAAGCAGAGGTGGTGTAGTTGCCAGCCATCTATCTTTACTCCCATTCCTTCCCATTCTAATTGTCGCGTGATGTTCTCGAGGGTGACGCTGAAGAGTTTCAATGAGATGGTATTACCCTGATGAACCCCTCTTTTCACATCAATGATGACTTCTTTGTAGAATGGTGAGATCCTGGTGGTGAATCCTTATACAGCTCACGAAGGATCTTGGTGTATTGGGTTTGAACACCCTGTTTGGCTAGGGCTTTGATGACTGCTTCAGTCTCAACAGAATAAAAGGTTTTCTTTATATCAATGAACATTATACAGAGTGGCATCTTGAACTCCCTACAAACCTCACTGAGCTTGGTTGCCAAGTGGATATGGTCAACTGTGCTGAATCCTTTTCGAAACCCAGGTTGCTCGCATGGTTGTCCTTCATCTAGTGTTCTGCCAATTCTGTTCAGGATTATTAAATTATAATGAGGTTATGAAATTTATAAATTTGATTTGATTTCCTGAGCTTACATTTCATGCTAATGAAGAAGGGATAGATTCTACTGTTGGTTCTGAAGAAACTGATTTTGGGAAGCTGCCTGTCACCAGTAAGCTGAAGTTATTAGCAGCTTTATTATTAATAAAAGTAACATTCAAGAGTAAAAATATGAAGAACGAGCTATGTGTCTCCATCTGATAGCATTCAATTCTTCTATATTCCTTCGAATTCATAAACTAAATAAATTATACTCAAAGAAGTTGAGAATATGTAGCTTGATGTTCTCATCACTGAAATAAGCTTTTGCAGAAATAGATAAATTATTATCACCAGGAAATAAATAATTTTACCAAATCCTTTATATTCCTTAATATCTTTAACATTGGCATGTAATTATGTAGCATTCTATGCACTTCATTTTAATTTTTTAAAAACATTCTTATCCTTTGGGAATCATTCTTTTCTTCCACCCTACTTTTACACTGCTGGAAGGGGTTGACTCAGTCACAGCTTCTAGTTGTTAAGAGAATGACTCTGACTCATGAAGGAAAAAAATATAACACCATTAACAGTAATGGTATATTCTACAATATTCTTACAATATACTTATTATCCAAACTAGACTGATGAGGAACTTAAACCAAAAAATTCTGTTGATCTTAATTATTCGAACACATTCTTCTGTAGAAGTTAACTCACTGTTTCGAGTAACCTTCGTGCCTTGGGTAATATTGGGCACATTGCTTTGGAATGCCCATACAATATAATATTCAGTATAATAGAAAAGTTAAATTCTTACAAATTAAAGGGAGCTTAAGCTAGTACTAAATCTAGATTTTAATAATGCTATTAATAATAAATAAAATCTTAGAAGAAATTCTGTGTGCTAGGCAATATCTTTTACTTTATATGATTAATGTATATAATACAATGGCTGAGGTGCTTCAGTTATAGAATCAATAATTTCCATTTTACTTATGACTGTTTGTGTTTTTATATTTGTTTTGTTATGGCCTGAAAGTAAAATGTTCTGACTGATAATATCCTCTCAGTAAAAGGAATTTTTCATATATAGTCAACATTTTATATTTATTTGCTTGTTTTTGACACTCCTTATTTGATTTCTTGAAATTTATTCATGTGTGTATAAATAGTCTTTCAGCTGGAATTTGGGAAAATTTTATGGTACGTTATTAAGCACATGTTACTGCTCATACAGCAATGGTAGCAAGAATCTATGATTAATAATACATTTAGGATTAAGTAAAAAAATCACATGAAATCTTCATGATTTACCCAGTGATTAAGCACGTATCAATTTTGTATCAATAATTTATTTAGAAAGAATATATATACATATATTCTTTATATAAAGAGAATCACTTGATCACTTGATTACTTGAATCCCGTTTTTCATCGATTTGCTCGAGCGGGCACCAGTAACATTTCCATTGGACCCTATCACGTGCCAATGTAGCATCTGGTTGATTCAGGAATATGAAGAGCCTCAAACCGTTCCTTCAGGTTCTTGTCAAGGAAGTCTGACCATCTTGTAGGTGGGCGGCCATGTGATCTTTTGACATCCGGTGGGATCCAGTCGGTAATGGCTCTAGTCCAGCGGTTGTCTCCAAATCGCATTACATGTCCGACCCATCTGATTTTCGATGCCTTGGCAAACGAGACAGCATCCCTGATTCTAGAAGAGCGACAGAGGTCAGAACTCCGGATTCCTTCTCTCACTTGAGTGAGGCTTGATATTCCAAGCATAGCTCTTTCGATTCCTCTCTGGGAGACCCTAATAGCATTCTCATCTTTGCTTTCGTAGGGCCCAGGTCTCTGAGGCATATGTTAATGCAGGAAGAACGGTGGAGTCAAAGAGATGTGCCCGGAGCCGGAGGTTCTTTGTCCTTTAGTTATTTCTTCGATGCCTTTGAAGGCATTCCTTGCCGCTCTCTTCCACCCTGCGGCGCCCAGGTTTTAGGTCGTTGATCATGTTGATTTCTCAACCTAGGTACACATAACTGCTACATTCAGAGATGTTTGTTCCATTGAGAGTGAATGGGGCCTCTGGAACTAGTTCATTCTTCATGAACATAGTTTTCTTTAGATTCAGCTGTAGACCTATCTTTCCACATTCTCGGTCAAAGTCAGCCAGCATTTGTGCCGCTTGGCTAATGTTTGGTGTTATTAGAACGATGTCATCAGCGAAGCGGAGGCGGTGTAGTTGCCGACCATCTATCTTCACTCCCATTCCTTCCCATTCTAATTGTTGCATGATGTTCTTGAGGGTGGCGCTGAAGAGTTTTGGTGAAATGGTATCACCCTGTCGAACCCCTCTTTTGACATCAATGATCACTTCTTTGTAGAATGGTGAGATCCTGGTGGTGAATCCGTAATACAGCTCACGAAGTATCTTGATGTATTGGGTTTGAACACCCTGTTTGGCTAGGGCTTAGATGACTGCTTCTGTCTCCACAGAATCAAAGAATTTCTGTAAGTCAATGAACTTGAGACAGAGCGGCATCTTGTATTCCTACAAACCTCAATGAGCCTGCTTACCGTGGTGGATATAGTCGACCATGCTGAATCTTTTCCGGACGGCTGCTTGCTCACATGGTTGTCCTTCATCTAGTGTTCTGCTAATCCTGTTCAGGATGACTCGTGTAAACAGCTTGTAGATGACAGAAAATAGGCAGATGGGGCGATAATTGCCGATGTCGTGAATGTCTCCCTTCTTGAACAGTAGAACTGTCCTGCTGGTTTTCCATTGGGAGGGCACCTTGCATTCGGACAGGTAGTGTGTGAAGAGCCAAGCTAGTGTATTGATGAGTACCGACGGCAGGTTCTTCAGGTGTTCGGGTCTGACTTTGTCTGGGCCTGGTGCTGTTCCCTTCTTTACAGACGAGATGGCATGTCAGATTTCAGAAGGGAGAACATTGGGAATGACATATCCATCCTGTGGAATTTGGTATGTGAGCAGGTGTGTTGGAGGACAGATTCAGTGAATCTGGGAGCTTTGTTGTTTTGCCCACACCCAGCTGAATCTTATTTAAGTCAAGGTTCATTCTAATGAGACCTCTCTTCTATGTAAACAGTGCTAGAGGGTGTGGCAGTTACAGAAGTCACCTTGATTGAATAACTTCTGACTTATACATCTACTAAGACTTCTATGTTTTCTAGATTGGGCACAGCTCCTCTTTATACCCACTGCACCCAACGTGGGACAGTTAGAATTTACCAGGAGACTACCACCCTGGCTATGTTGAGACTATAGGAAGACTATAGGAAGGATCATACTAGTTTGCTCTAAGCAGGCAAGAGTGACCCTTTCAGTACACGAGAACAAGATACTCAGAATCACCCTGGTGCAGATAATAATAAGAAGGACCTTGTGGGTACCATCTAAATTACATGAAGCTCATGAAGTTAAGATGTATTACTTTATATCAGCCCTCTCTCTCTCCAGTGTTTTACATAAGAGATAATCTCCTTAGTCCTTGGCATAACCATTGTTTATACCTGCAATAAGGTGTGGCACTACACTCTGTTTAGGGTTCTTTGTTGACATGACAACCTCCAGATTGGATTACTTTGGGTGTATATAAGGGGCTGACTTGAGGCCCCTTCACCTTTGCCTTTTGGTTCCCTCAGCCTTCAGCTTTTGGCTCCTGTGGCTTTCGGCTTTTGGCTTTTGGCTTTTGGCCTTTTGCTCTTTGGCCTTTTGCTCCTTCTTCTGGGTAGGACTCAGCTCGGGTGAGATCCTCTCTCTCTTTGGTGAGAGACTTAGGCTCTTTTGTATGGTCTAAGCTCGGACCAGAGCTAGAGTTTGTTCATTATATTGGATTGCTGTGGAAGAGCTTTTGTACTATTAAAAGCCATTTTTGGAACTGCACTGGATTCGTGAGTTTTCATCTGTTCTCCCGGGGTCCTTGGAGGTAGAAGACAACCTCTGTCCTGACACTCTCAGGGACCCCGGTGGCATTCCCCGACATCTGGCTTCCCTGAGTGGGCACGATGGACATCATCTGGCCTAATCATCATCGGACAGAGATCATCTGCGCCCGAACTGTGAGGTGAAATGATGGATTTCTCTTGGTATAGATATGTTGTATCTTTTATTGGGTCAGAATCATACATAGCCCAGTCAATGAAGTTTCTTTCAGAGAACTACTCTATCTTTTCACAAATCATCTGGGTCCTTGCGATTCTTAAACTGTACCTTTGTGTAAGGACAATGTTTAATAGAGAGAGGGAAGAAAGTAATAGATTGAATGGAATCTTAAGGGACGAGGTTTACTCAGCGATTAAAGAAATAAGTGAGAATAATAAAATTACAGGTAAACTGGTCTTAAAGCTTGAGGACAGAGTTATTAAACAGAGTTTAAAATTTGAAAAGAAATTAGAAGAACAAGATTTAAAATTCAAAGAAAAATTAGAAGAACAGGAAAGTAAAATTATTAAACAGGATTTAAAATTTGAAGTAAAGTTTGAAGAGCAGAAGAAGGATATCAGTAAGATAAGCACTATCTTAGAGGGAGAAATTGACAGAGAGTTAGGATAGATGGACAGAAAGAGGAGGTTTGGAAGTTAGACATAAGATTGAAAGAACAAAAGGAAGAAATATATAGGAAACTTGGAAACTTAAACCAAGAAATGGATGTGTTACGCAGGGAGATTTCTGATTTCATAACTTATCAATCAGGACCTAGAGCATACCTGATACTGAGGCCTGAACCAACTAAAAGCCATTCACAAACATGCCCCAAGGCTGTAGACTTGAAAAAGGTGTATACATTCCCAGCAAAAAAATCTAAAAAGAATTCTAATGTGGCTGATAACTTAGAGGAGGAACAGGGAAACCCAGAGGAGGCAAATTCTCAAGCTGAAAATCTCCCGGGAGTTAATACCTTCAAAAGGGGAAGATGCTCCTCTGACAGATACTACAAGCTCTGATGAGGAAGAAGGGGAGAAACAGGTTAGCTCGTGCAGGCCCCAAGAGCCTTGAAGTTCCTGTGGTTGTCAATCTAATAATAATCAAAGAGCAAAGCCCAGCAATCTTTCTCATGACCAATCTAAAGATAAAGTAAAAACCAATTCATGAAGACTTAAAAATTCAGTCAATAACCCCATTTACGAAGGCTTGCGACAGGTTTGGTATATCAAGTCCTTATTCTTTAAAATATTTAGCTGATTAGAGCCAAAATAAACAGTGGGTATTGTCAGACTTTGAAATGGTAGCACGTACTTGTCTGAACCAATCACAGTTCATGCAATGGCAAATGTGGTATGCAGATGGGGTTAACATGAATATTGACACTTTAAGAAATACAGAATCTGGCCATAATATAACTTTTGCCATGTTGAAGGTGAATGGCAAAAGAAAGAAAAACAAGCGACATTACCTGAACCTGTTTTAAGATTTGTTCGGGAGACAGCATTAAAAGCATGGGAAAAAAGTAGGTTCCGACCCAGAATATCTAGGTAGCTGTACAAAACTTTACCAGGGTCCTAATGAACCATACTTTGATTTTGTTGGGAGATTAAGTGAGACAATCCAAAGACAGGTTCAAGACCCATCCACTCAACAAATCCTAAAACGAACCTTAGCATATGAGAATGCTAATAAAAATTGTCGAGCAATACTATATAGTATTAAGGAAAAGGAAGACTTCATGGGATATCTAAAGGCCTGTAGAAATGTTGGTTTGGCCTCCCATTGAGGCACAGAATGCTATAGAGGCTTATCCCATACAGCAGGAGGATCGGGAGAGGGGTGAAATGTCAAACAGCTTCAGGGGGAGAAACAATAATCCTCAAAGGATAAACAGTTACCAGGCAAACCATGCTAATAATCACAACCCCACCCCTTCGAGGGGCCCCACCTGGACCATGCCCAAGGTGCAGGCAGGAAGGGAAAACATTGGGCCAGAGACTGTCGGTCTCGGAGATGAAGTCAGCCTCAGGCTTCATCTGGACAGATAACCTGCTTTAACTGTGGAGGGAAGGGGCACAACCATAGAGATTGCCCATCTCCTAAAACTATCGATACAGGGCAACATCCTAATAATCCCTTTGTGGGAAATATTACATGGACTCCTTCCCAGGTTCCACAAGCTCCGCAGGCTCAAATGACACCTATGCCTCCCTTGAATGCAGGAAACTGGGTGGGGGGCCAGCCCCAGGCCCAGCTGAATCCAGGGGCACCCTCATTCATCCCACCCGCCCAGTATCCTCCAAATCAGAGCCCACAGAATTGCAATCAATAAATACTCTCCAGCCTACCACATCAGACAATGGCAGTCTTGACATTCTCTGCCCTAAGACTGTCACAATATACCCAAGTCAATATCCTTACATGTTAAAAATAGGGGTAAAAGGACCTGCTCCCCAGGTAGTATGGGTTTAATTCAGGGGAGCGATTGGCTTAAATTTAAGGGAATTAAGGTGCATTTCGGACTTCTAGATCCTGAATCTCATGGAGAGATAGTACTGTCAATCTCTGTACAACCAAATGGACTTTTGCAAAAGGGGAACTGCTTGCTAGACTATTATTAATTTTTGAGGATCCGTCTAGTCAGTCCGAACACCCTAGAGCTGGTGGCTTAAACAGTACCAACCCTTCTGCCAACTTCATTGTTGGTTATACAGCAGCACAGAACCAAGCCCACCAGCCACCTGCTAACTATCTAGTTGGGTACACTACCAGGATTTCGCAGGCCAAGCGGCCAATTATACCCATCAAGATTTATAAAAGGAAATTCAAAGGCATGTTGGATACAGGGGCAGACATGACCATAATCTCCAACAAGTATTGGCCCTCTAACTGGGAGTGTCCCATAGCCTGAGCGGGGTAGGCAATATCTCCTCTTCTCTTCTCTGACAGAGTGCGAGATGGCTGCCGTGTATTGGCCCTGAAGGGAACGTAGCCATGGTCCAGCCTTATATAGCCCCTATGCCTTTAAACTTATGGGGTCGAGACATGCTGGAGCAGTGGGGAGCAGTGATTCACATACCTCATCCAATCCCCCATCCGGCACCTGTTCCAGCTCCCCTTAATAAAGCGTAACTCAGGGAGTAACCCTTTTTAATTGGGGCCGCTGTGGTTAAGCGCCCACCTCCTACCCGTATCCAGTGGAAATCTGACAAACCTATATGGACACCACAGTGGCCCCTCAATATCAAAAAGTTAGAGGCCCTGACAAATCTAGTGGAAGAATAGTTGAATTTAGGACATATAGAGCCATCGTTTTCAGAATGGAATTCCCCAGTTTTTGTGATACAGAAAAAATCAGGCAAATGGCGGTTGCTGATTGACCTAAGGAATGTCAATTCCACAATGATCCCCATGGGAGCCCTACAACCTGGGCTCCCCTCCCCAGCTGCTATTCCTAAAGATTGGCCACTAATTATCATAGACTTAATAGATGGTTTCTACAACATACCTATCCACCCAGATGATCGTAAAGGTTTGCATTTTCAGTTCCATCCATCAATCATAAAGGTCCTTTACATAGGTTTCAATGGACAGTATTACCACAAGGAATGACTAACTCAACAACAATGTGTCAGCAGTTTGTTGATAAAGTTTTGAGACCTACTCCTGTTAAATTTCCCAATGCATACATACATCATCCACTACATGGATGATATCTTGCTAGCCTGTGATAATTCCAAAGATCTCCAAAATTTGTATAATGAAGTAATGACAGTTTTACCAGAGGCTGGTTTACAAGTAGCTACAGAAAAAATCCAGATGCAGCCTCCATATGAATATTTGGGCTATGCTCTCGACCGCACTACAGTGCGTCCTCAAAAAAATTTCCATTAGTCAAAAATGGCTCAAAACCTTGAATGATTTTCAAAAACTGCTGGGAGATATCACCTGGGTGTGCCCCTCCCTTGGGATTCCTAACTGTGAGCTCAGTAACCTGTTCCACACCCTTGAAGGTGATCCTGCTTTGAATAGCCCAAGGCAACTAACTCCTAAAGCTCAAAAGGAATTAGACTTTTTCATGGATCGGCTTCAAAAATCTTACCTCTCCAGATTTAATCCCGGAGAAAAGGTATGGTTATTGGTCTTCAACACTACCTAGTCTCCAACTGCTGCTATAGCCCAATTATCTGGACCCTTAGAATGGGTTTATTTACATAACAAGCAGAATCGTACTGCTACACCTTACCTTGAGATGATAGCCAACCTTATAATTAAGGGAAGATCAAGAACCCAAGTATTACTTGGATATGATCCTCATGTAATTGTACTACCTGACCCTAAAAAAAGAAATTGAAGCTGTTTTACCACTCAGTGAAATCCTTCAGAGAGCTTTAGCAGATTTTTCAGGAGAAATATCTTATCATTACCCAGCTGGAAAAACCTGGGAATTTCTGAAAAGGACACCTTTTGTAATTTCCACCATTGACTGTTCCTCACCTATTCCTGATGCTCCAGTATACTATATTGATGGCTCCTCATCAGGAAAGGGCGGAATTACTGGTCCTTCGTTGACCACAACAGTGCACACAAATTATAAATCCGCTCAGCAAGTGGAACTCGCAACCCTGATACATTTACTATCCCATATATCTGGCCCATGTAATGTGGTGAGTGATTCGGCATATGTAGTTGGTTTATTTCCTGGAATCGTCACTGCTTCATTAAATGCCCATAATCCCATAATTCAGGAGCTACTCAAGAAACTGCAAGAAATCCTCCAAAAAAGAACATTCCCTATATATATTTCACATATCCGGTCACACTCTCACACTCTGGCCTCCCGGGCCGATGGTTCGAGGAAATGCAACAGCAGATCTCTTGGCAGCACCTGTATTCAAATCAGCTGAGGAAGAGCACCAAACTCTGCATACAAATGCTCGCTGCCTTCATGTACAGCATGGTATCTCTTGGAGACAAGCTAAACAAATTGTCTGTAATTGTCCTGTCTGTGCTCCCCTTACATTGTACATCTCATGTAGCTGGAGCTAATCCTCGAGGTTTACAGACAAACCAATTGTGGCAGATGGACGTAACGCATACTAACTTATTCCCAAACAAACCTTTCCTTCATGTGGTCATTGATATGTATTCTCGGTTCATATGGGCTGTTCCAATGACTTCTGAAAAGAGCCAAATCTGTGTGCTCCTTTTTACTTCAGTGCTTCTCTGTCATGGATATTCCCCATACCATAAAAACAGATAATGGTCCTGCTTACACCAGCAAAACCTTCAAATCATTTTGCGAAGAGTGGCAGATCAAACATATTACAGGAATTCCATATAATCCACAAGGACAAGGAATTGTTGAACGTGCTCACAGAACGCTTAAAACTCAGTTATTGAAGCAACGAAAAACAAGTATGCCTCCAATGGATTCTTTATCTTTAACATTATTCACCTTAAATTTCTTAAATTTACCTCAGGGCAAGATGTACACAGCTGCTGAAAGACATTTTCAAGAAGATATACAGGCTCAGAAACCAATCAATTCACCTATCTGGGTGAAAATTGATGATAAATGGGTAACAGGTAACCTCCTCATTCGAGGAAAAGGATATGCCTATGTTTCAATGGATGGCAACCCTGCCAAGAAGCTTTGGGTCCCACTACGTCTTGTTAAAACTCGAGTTCTCCAAGATTCAGGAAATGGCTAAATTCTTCCGAAATAAGTTGCAGAAAGACATCACAAACTACTTTTTAAAACCATTTACACTTAGTTCCTTATAATAATAATCTTGTCTTGCAGCCTATTGATGTGATGACTGGAGATAAACTATTACTTAAAAAAAGGGTGGAAAAAGCTGAACTCTGGAAATAGCGTTTTATGTCAAAACGGTTTAACAATTAATGAGTTTTCTAGTATTTATTGTTTATAGATAAAAAACAAATTTTGCAGGAAGAGAACTTGGCTACTACAGATTCCCTCTACAGGAACGGATACTCTTTCACCATCATATTTGCCGGCTTTATATTCATGAAGCGCTTGATTCATTAGCATTTATCACCCTAGTTGGGTCATATATACAGCTGTAATATACTGATCGATCCAATTTGTGTGTGTGCATGCGTGTGTGGTGGCCACCATTATGTTTGTGAATGATGTGTCTATGTTATGTCTAAACTACTGCCTTCTCAATTGGATTCATCAGCTCCTTCGCTGACCTATTAGACTCCTCAATTTTGATTCGTCAATTCTCATACTTATCTCACTGCTCACCTGCGTTGGAGCTTCTTTATGTTCTTCTCTCCATACCAGACTTGGATTCCTGCCAAACCCCTCATGATCTCTATTTGTGATTAATCTGGAAAAGTGTTTTTCTCACCTAAAATTAAGTTATAGGTATGGTTACCGGTGCCAGTGTTCCCTTGCTGAAGATGCCTTGCGAAATGCCTGTACCGCTGTTCCAGAGACCTATTCCAGTGCTTGAGAAGTTTGTTCCAGTGCTCCTGAAACCTGATCCAGTGTTCCTGATAATACATCGAGTCCCTGATGACAGGACTCATTCCTGTCTTCACCAATGCAGCTGTTCCTGAATCAGTTCTTCGGACCTTGTTCCAGAGATGTGACTTCATGGGAAATTGACTCTCACTAATTTAGGACAATACAGGCTGTAGTCTGTTATGACCAAACAGCCAGAGACATTTTACTATGAACTTTACTCGGTTCAAAATGAATTCGGACATTGGGACAACATATGATATTACCTTGTAATTGGAATTGTTCCTTTTCTGTATCACTCCTCTTATGTATTATTTAGAATACTTGTACTTTTGTATTTTTGTAAACAAAAAAGGGAGAGTTGTTGGAGGACAGATTTAGCTTAGCGAATCTGGGAGCTTTGTTGTTTTGCCCACACCCAGCTGAATCTTATTTAAGTCAAGGTTCATTCCTAATGAGACCTCTCTTCTATGTAAACAGTGCTAGAGGGTGTGGCAGTTACAGAAGTCACCTTGATTGAATAACTTCTGACTTATACATCTACTAAGACTTCTATGTTTTCTAGATTGGGCACAGCTCCTCTTTATACCCACTGCACCCAACGTGGGACAGTTAGAATTTACCAGGAGACTACCACCCTGGCTATGTTGAGACTATAGGAAGACTATAGGAAGGATCATACTAGTTTGCTCTCAAGCAGGCAAGAGTGACCCTTTCAGTACACGAGAACAAGATACTCAGAATCACCCTGGTGCAGATAATAATAAGAAGGACCTTGTGGGTACCTTCTAGATTACATGAAACTCATGAAGTTAAGTTGTATTACTTTATATCAGCCCCTCTCTCTCCAGTGTTTTTACATAAGAGATAATCTCGGGATTAGTCCTTGGTGTAACCTTTGTTTATACCTGCAATATGGTGTGGCACTACACTCTGTTTAGGGTTCTTTGTTGACATGACAACCTCCAGATTGGATTACTTTGGTGTATATAAGGGGTTGACTTGAGGCCCCTTCACCTTTTGCCTTTTGGTTCCTCAGCCTTCAGCTTTTGGCTCCCTGGCTTTTGGCTTTTGGCCTCTTGCTTTTTGGCCTTTTGCTCCTTCTGGGTAGGACTCAGCTCGGGTGAGATCCTCTCTCTCTTTGGTGGGAGACTTAGGCTCTTTTGTATGGTCTAAGCTCGGACCAGAGCTAAAGTTTGTTCATTATATTGTATTGCTGTGGAAGAGCTTTTGTACTATTAAAAGCCATTTTTTGAACTGCACCGGACTCGTGAGTTTTCATCTTTTCTCCCGGAGTCCTCGGAGGTAGAAGAGAACATCAGTCCCGACACTGTCGGGGACCCTTGGCGGCGTTCCCGACAGACAGTCATTTTAGTCCTTCTTTGTTTTGGCAGCCTAGGATGGCCATGAAATTTTGTCAGGCACTGCTTGTTTGCCTTTCTTACTGGTGCCGTATTAAGGCCTCTTTCGGGGTCAGGAAAATAAACATTTCTGTTACTGGATTTGGCATATCAAACACGCATCGGACAGCTTGCCAGACTGTGCCATGCGGGCGCTATATTCTCATTTCTTTGTGGGACTCTCTTAGAGGGGTGGGTTGAATATTTGCTGTAATTTGGAGGTTAATGTAAAGAGAATATATATACATATATAGTCTTTATATAATCTATATGTGTATACACATATACATATATACACACACATATATACATATATATTATCGATGGAAAATTCCAGAATTTGGAAAATTAAAATATGTCATCTATGTCAGGTAAGAAAATAATTTCTTATATTGTTCTATTCCTAACACATAAACTTTTCTTCACCCCAAGATTAGAAAGGTTGCAGCATGCACTTATATTTTTCTTATCAAAGCTGTTAATTACTTCTGCTCTCAGAACTTTTATAAGCCATTAATTTTATTTCAGTCCTTTTTTCACTCTACGTGTTCCTGCATACAATTAAACATGTAAAGTTTCTTACAACCACATCTGTTTGCTAGTCAAAATCAATTCATTCCTTCCCTATCACATTAATTCAGGGTCATGACCTCTTCTATTACCTCAGTGACAATTTGACAAAATATGGTCTTCTATCAGTTATTTCTGATGACAAAATAATGATCCAATAAATTTGCATTCTCGGTTAGCCATTATTTAATCATGAAAATATAGGTCTCTAAAAAAGGTTGAAGAGATCTTTATTATCTATTGCATGCATGGATTCCATTAACAGAATAAGTTTCCAAGATTCATGTAAAATAACAAATACAAATCATTGTATCTACTGTTTTATGTCAACTCTAAAAGTTCAATAAAATTAGGCCTTTTGTAACAAAGCTGCTTCTAAAGGATAAAATTTGATTACTAGAATGAGACAAGGAATTATTTCACGCACTAAGTATTATTTTCATAGATTTTTTTTTATCAGAATACCATAACCTGTTGTGTAACATGTAGTTTTACTTCATTATTTTCATTTTACAAAGTGGAAAATACTGTCATTTTCTCTCTATTTTTCCCAGGAGATCTTCATCCTTTAGTATTAAAGTATTTTAAAATTCCCATTATAAATGGAAAATTGAACTATTTCAGTCTCTATACAAAGACCTTAAAAATGAGAGTAAAACAATTAAAAAGTAGCATACATATTTAATAAGAAAATAATTGATGAGAAATTAAAATATTTGATAATTTTTTCAAAAGTCTAAAGAATAATAGTAAACAAAATAGATTCACAAGAATCCTGGGGCCAGAGAGATAGTACAGTGGGTAGGGCTCTTGCCTTGCACCTAGGTTGTATTGGCACCATCCTATAAGATACCCTGAGTCCAACAGCAGTGGTTCCTGAGTACAAGGCCCTAAGCAATTCTGGGTGTGCACCAAATCCCACCCAAAACATACTAAGTTTGCAGAAAGTGAAGAATAGATTAAAATAAAGTAGATTAGTGAGGTAAAAACTCTTTCATGACACTCAAGATAGTGTCAATAAATAGGACAGCAGTAAATTTTGGAGTCACAGATATTAGAATTTATATAAAATTTATATAATGACTATATATTAAATAATTTATGTGTTGTTTGACTTGTAGAATATATTAATGTTGGTGGGGAAGAAATATAGAGGCTTCTAATTTTGAGCATATATTTTTCCTCATCATTAGAGGTGTTAACTTAGTGAAAAGTCACACACTATACACAGAATCATCATGTTGTTAGACTGTTGCTTTACACAGATTTTCCTGAAGCAGGAAATTTAAATAGAAAAAGTTTATTAGAGCTAAAGCGATGAGGATCCGTGAGCCAAAGAGACTCAGAGAGCCCTGAGCATCTTTTACATATGCATTATATACTCTTCATATTGGACTCAATATAGATTCCCTAATCTTATCTTAAGTTAAGCAGGTTGTTGCAGGACACCTAAAAGCCTAGAAGCCTTTGCATCTGCCCTGGATTGCCTCCTGCAGATCACTTTGTAGATATGGGGGGTAGTTTAAATGTGGTGGTTTATCTGACCATGTTTCTGTACTGGCTGGTATAAATATTCTCTCATACTACCACAATCATCATGGGACTAGCTAGATCTTACCAGCATATTTGCTTGGCCACGTTGGATCTGTATGTAATTAGCCCAGAGAGAAATGCTGTTTGCCTCCAAGCAAGCAAGCATGGCTCCCTGATAATTCAAAGACAATTAAAATACAAAACTACCATGAAGTAGACAAGACTCTTGTGAAGGCTTGGAGAAATATTTAACTGGCATTAGTATAGTCTTTGGTACAGAGACATGCCATCTCAGAAACCCCCTTCTCTACACTATATAGGCTTTTCCTGGCAGATCTTGACTCAAAACATTAGCATCTAAAAGGGCCTAGGTGAGGGTGCTGGGAGAAATTACCTGAGGGCATTTGACCCTGCCTGCTTCCCATAATAGTGGGAGGTCTAAGTTGCAGGGTATAAAACTATGCTGCTTCCTCTCTCGCACTCTCTCTTTTTGGGCTCACACTCTTTTTGGGAGTCTTGTCTTTGTCTCCTCTCTACAGGGCCTTAACAAGTGGTGGCCATCATTTTGGCCTACATGTGGCTGGGGTTCTAGCTGGGAATCCTAAGCACAGGGTTTTTCCTATTGTTGATTTGTATGCCTGAACCTGTGATAAGTAAAACATATTAAAACCTATGCCGGATTCCTGACTTTTCATCTATTCCCCGCCGGCTCAGAGGTAGAAGGGAACTTGTTTCCGGGACTATTGGGGGACCCCAATGGTGTCCCCAACAGAGATGAACAGAAGCAAATGTAGCTATCAAGACACTATATCTAGATTGTGTCATTCATCGAGTTCATGTATACATCAGCTATAAACCTTGGCTAGGCCTTGTTTCTCTTTAGTTTCAGTTTTTGGCAGGAATCTTCTGCTCTAGTCTCACACTCATAAAGATCTTGATTTGCTCTCTGCTTGACTTCTTGTTCTCACAATGTGGCTTTTTAACTCCTTAAAATTAAGAGTGGAAAGAGTTGATGAAAATAATATAAAATAAATTGTATGAACAGAAATACCTCTTTTTTGTTTTTTGGGTCACACCTAGCAATGCTCAGGGGTTTCTCCTGCCTCTGCACTCAGGAATTACTCCTGGTGGTGCTCAGGGGACCATATGGGATGCTGGGGATTGAACCCTGGCCGGCATGGGTTGGCCACGTGCAAGGCAAACGCCCTACCCACTGGGCTATCACTCCGGCCCCAGAAATACATTTTTAGTTTTTTTTTTATTATACCACATGAGATATACAGTTACAAAGATGTCCATAATTGGGTTTCAGTCATACTATGTTCCAGCACCCATCCCTCCACCAGTGCCCCCTTCCCACCAAAATTTTCCTACATTCCCTCCCACTTCCCCAGCCTGCCTCTATAGTAGGCTTTTCCTCTCTCTCTTTCTCTCTCTCTCTCTCTCTCTCTCAATTCTCTTACACATTGTGTCTTGCTCTACAGACATGTAGTGATTATCATTTAAATCTCTTTGTGTATATTCAATGCTGGTTAGTAGAACACTGGTATATATTTATATCCCATTAATGAATGCAGTCATTCTATATATGTCCTTTTCCTTCTAACTAATTTCACTCAGCATGATAGTCTCCATGTCCATTTGCAGGTGAATTTCATGTTTCATCTTTTCTGACAGCTGCATATTATTTCAATGCATAGATGTACCATTGTTTCTTTAGCCAGTCTGCTGTTCTTGGGAATTTAGGTGTTTCCAGATTCTGGCTTTCATGAATAGAGCTGCGATGAATGTATAAGCGCAGAGAGTGTTTCTTCTGTGTGTTTTTTGGTTCCCAGGGTATATTCCCAGGAGTGGTATTGTTGGGTCATATGAGATCTCAATATCTAGTTTTTGGTGAATGTCCATATTGTTTTTCAAAAGGGCTGAGCCAGTCAGAACTCCTGCAACAGTGGATGACAGTCCCTTTCTCCACACATCCTCACCAGCACCAGTTGTTCTTTTTCTTTTGGATGTGTGCCACTCTCTGTGGTGTGAGATGATACCTAATTGTTGTTTTGATTTGTATCTCTCTGATGATTTTTGATGAAGAGCACTTTTAAATAGGCCTGTTATCCAACACTACCCAAACACAAAAGCCAAGGTCCAGACAGATTCATCAGTGAATTCTACCAAACCTTTAGAGAGGAACTGCTCACAGTCCTTTTCAAACTTTTCCAGGAAATTGAAGAAACAAAAACATTCCCAAATAGCCTCTATGAGGCACATATCACCCTGACATCCAAAGCAGACAAAGAAGTCACGAAAAAGGAAAAACCACTATCAATCTCTCTGATGAACACAGAGGCCAAGATCTTCAAAAAATACTAGCACATATAATCCAAAGACTCAACAAAAAGATTATACACTATGACCAAGTAAGATTCATCCTGGGAGTGCAAGGAGGTTCAACATCCACAAGTCAATAAACATAATACATCATATCAATAAGATAAAAATAATAACCATATGATCATATCAACAGATGCAGAGACAGCAATTGACAAGATCCAACACCTCTTCGTGTTAAAAACTCCATAAAATGGGAATTGAAGGAACCTTCCTCAATATACTTAAAGCCATCTACTACTAGTCAATAGCAAGCATAATTCTCAATGGGGAAAAACTGAAAGCCTTATCCCTAAGATCGGAGACAAGACAAGATGCCCACTGTAACCACTTTTATTCGATATAGTACTGAAAGTACTTGTCATAGCAATCAGGATAGTAAAGGACCTTAAGGGCATTAGATAGGAAAGGAAGATAACAAGTTGTCATTATTTTAAGATAACACAATATTATATTTAGAGAACCCTAAACTCTGCCAAAAATCTCCTACAAACAATGCACAGAAACATCCAATTTCTCAATTAAGAAAAGAGAGCTGAGGCCAGAGCGATTTCACAGTGTGGGGATGGGGGCATTTACCTTGCAAGTAACCGACCTGAGTCTGACCCCTAGCATCCCATATTGTGCACTAAGCATTGCCAGTAGTAATTCCTAAGTGCACAGCCAGGAGCAACCCCTGAGAATCACTTGGTGTGACCCAACAAGAAAAAAAAAAGAAAAGAGCTATCTGGTGAGGGTTGGGTGCTCCAACATTGTATGACTGAAGCGTAATCATGAACACCTCTGTAATTGTCTGTCTCACAATGATATTATAAAATATTTTTAAGAAGAAAAGAGTGCTATAGAAAATAGCAAAAAACATGGAAGAATACTCTAGAATTTGTTTAAATGGCTGAGAATTAGATGCCATGAAAACAAATTTGACAAATTGCTGAAATAATTACAGATGGAGAAAAAATATGTGGAATGTCCAACATAGATGATCTAATAAGATATTAAAGCTATTTTATAAGCAGAAAATAGTAGAAAGCCATGCAAAAAATGTGAGAATTACAAAAACTGATGTGCATGAATCCTCAGATCTACTTATCAAATACATATGACAAAGTTATTCCTAGTCAAAGAACTGTGAGCTTCATATAGTGCTCCCACAAGAAAATGACTAAATGAGATCCATATAGTGCCCCCTACTAACAAATAACTAAATTAAACAAATTAAAAATTACTTAGAAAGAAAAAGTAGAAGTTAAAAAAATAAACGTAGAGGTGGAGTGGATAAATTGGGAAATTGGATATAGATAAATTATATGATGTTGGATGAAAACTACACTTCTGTAGATGAGCAGAATATTCATTATAGAGTATATTTATTCAATAAAAATACAGAAAAAATCTTAAAGATTTCAAAAGAACAAAAAAATCTTTGGTAATAACTAACTAAATATATATGGGGGTAAAGTTACCATAAGAATAAATAGGGGGCAGAGTATAGTACAGCAGGCGGGGCTTTGCCTTGCACACAGCTGACCCATATTCTATCCCTGGTGTTCCATATGGTTCCTGGAGCATCAGCAGGAGTAATTTCTGAGTGCTGAGTCAGGAGTTCCACTCTGAGCATTGTAAGTATGACTCCAAATAAAATAAAAGAATAAGTAGGGGCTGGGGAGATAGCACAAAGGGATGAGCTTTGCTTGTGGTAGAATTTGGTTTGATCCTCTGTACTGCAGTGTCACTCAAAGAGTGCTAGGTTTGCCTCCCTAAGCAAAAAAAAAAAGCAAATAAATAAATAAATAGAAACTAAATGGCCTGGGTGAGTTCATTAAAATGTACACATTATAAGACATAAATGGATAGTTAGGCATTAGATCAATACTTTTATTGCTTGTTTTGGGACCACTCCCAGCAGTGCTCAGATCTCTTGCACTCAGGGATCACTCCTGGCAAGCTGTAGAGACTATATGTGAAATCTGGGATGGAATCTAGGTTGCCTGCATGTGAAGCAAGTACTCTGCCAGCTATACTATCACTGTGCTCTAGACCATTTTTAGTGATAACTTAAAAAATCAGTAACCAAATGGCAGAAAACCCTCAAAATAGGTAAAAACTTGAATACATTTTGCAAAAGCACAAAGAGTATAATGAGTTTTAATGATATATGATACTACATTTTGAAATGCTTTATTTTGAATTGATAAGAATAACATACTCTGACATCTAGAAGCAGCTTTCTACCAAAACAAAACCCTAAATATGTAGTGTTGGTGATATGGCTAGATACTATAAGAAGTTAAGCTTGAATAGGTTATGTATGAGTTTGATGGAGATTATGGGAAATAACTATTAATATGAGAAAATTTTAGAAGACATTTTTGAGCAAAGCATAGATGTTATGGCCTATTTCATCTACAATGAATAAAAGGAGAAAATTGAACTAAATATAAAGGTTTATATCTTAAGTCTAATTTAGAGACAACCTAGTAAGCACCATAGTCACTGAATAATTATCAAAGCAAGGCCATAAAATTATTCTGTTGTTTGTTATTTTGCTATCAACAAACAACCTCAGTTGTATTCAGGGCTTACTTATTGCTCTGTACTCAGGAATCACTCCTGAGGGCATCACGGGACCATATCTGGTAATATGGATAGAACCCAGGTGGGTCATGTGCAAGGCCATTATACTATCTCTCTGACCAAGAGATTGGTTCTTAAGAATACAAATATTATTTGTGAAAGAAAACAGGTATATTAGAAGTGTACTGTTTTTGTGTTTTGAGGGACCATGTACAGTAATGCTAAGGGCTTACTACTGACTTTGTTCTCAGAGTTTACTCCTGACTGTGCTCAGGAGACCATAATTATGTGGTCCAAGGATTGAGCTAGAGTAAATTCCTTAATGCAAGGCAAGCATCTCCCTGTTTATATTATCTCTCTGGGCCCTATTAGTGAGGTTATTTGACTAGCTGATATAAAAATTACAATAAAGATTACAGATTAATAATTTTAAGTTATATATCACGCCTCACTCAAGTGAAAGAAGGAATCCAGAGCTCCGACCTCCATCGCTATTCCAGAGTCAGGGACACTGTCTCATTTGCCAAGGCACCGAAAATCAAATGGGCTGGACATGTAAATGCGATTTGTAGATAACCTCTGGACTAGAGCCTTTACCGACTGAATCTCATGGGATGTCAAAAGATCACGTGGGCGCCCACCTACAAGATGGTCAGACTTCGTCAAGATCCTGAACGAACGGTTTGAGGCTCTTTGTATTCCTGAAGCAACCAGATGCCATTGGGCTATACTGGCACATGATAGGGTCAAATGGAAATATTACTGGTGCCCGCTCGAGCAATTCGACGAATAACGGATTCAAGTGATCAAGTGATCAAGTTACAGTATATATATATATATATATATATATATATATATATATGTATACACATATAGGTATACATACATATGTATGTATACCTATATATGTGTGTATATAACTTCTTAGGTAATGAGAAACGCTTTTCATTTAAGGATTGTGCCAATAAATCAAGTACTCCTGTATCCATAGCCTACCGATTGGAATAAACTCATGAAAACAACCTTGTTTACTAAGAAGGGTGTCTTCTAATGACTTTTGTGAGTTGGATTTGTTTCTTCAAATTTGGCACTCTAGAAGCTTTTGCCTTGCATGCAGCCAACCTGGGTTTCATCCCCGCATCCCATATGGTCCCCGAGCACTGCCAGGAGTAATTCCTGAGTGAAGAGCCAGGAGTAACCCCTGAGCAGTTTTACTGTTTTCAATCTTTTTGGATGAAAGATGTTGGACTTCACTGAAAGTATGCACCATGAGCGGGCCCGGGCGATAGCCCAGCGGGTAGGGCGTTTGCCTTGCATGCTGCTGGCCCATGCCGGCCAAGGTTCAATCCCCGGCATCCCATATGGTCCTCTGAGCACCGCAAGGAGTAATTCCTAAGTGTAGAGCTAGGAGTAATCCCTGAGCATAGCCAGGTGTGACCCAAAAAAGCAAAAAAAAAAAAAAAAAAAAAAGTTAAATATGAAGGGATGGATGTAGCACAAATACGTTCTTTTACTTCAGGAAGATTATAAATATTTTATTATACCACCATGAGATTCACATTACAAAGATGTTCATGTTTGGGTTTAATTCATACAGTGTTCCAGCACCCATCCCTCCAAAAGTGCCCATTTCCCACCACCAATGTCTCCAGTTCCCTCCCCTCCTGCAACCTTGCCTCTATGGCAGGTTCTTTATCTTTTCTCTTCTCTCTCTCTCTCACTCTCTCTTTCTCTCTTCCTTATCTTAAACATTGTTGATTGCAATACATATTTTAGAGGTCATCATGTGAATAGTTTTGCTCTATTCAATGCTCAGTTCAGACTGGTATTATTTTTAATGATTAGTAGAACACTGTCCCCTTCTCTGTCTTACCTAAACTCTGACTCCCACACGTTTGTGGTAAATTCTACCTATGACAAGATCTCCTGACCCATGTTTTGCCTGACCTTCGATAATGGTATCATAATATATATAAATATAAATTTATTTATAAATAAATATATATATTGATATCATGCAAATAAATGCAGTCATTCTATATCTGTCTTTTTCCTTCTAGCTAATTTCATGCAACATGACCCTCTCCATGTCCATCCATTTATAGGCAAATTTCATAACTTTATTTTTCATAACAGCTGCTTAGTATTCCATTGTGTAGATATACCAAAGTTTTTTTTTTATCCCTTATCAGTTCTTGGGCACGCTAGTTGTTTCCCAGATTCTTTGTGACTAGTGGTGAAATGAAAATAAAGTGCAGATGGTGTTTTTTGGCTTCACAGGGTATATTCCCAGGAGTAGTATGGCAGGGTCAAATGGGACTCATCTTCTAGTCTTCTGAGGTTATTTTCCACAAAGACAGTACCAGTTGACATTCTCACTAACAATGGTTGAGAGTCCATTTCTCCCCTGCATCCAGGCCAGTATTTGTTGTCCTTGCTGTCTTGGAAATGTGCCAGTCTCTGTGGTGTGAGATGCTATCTCATTGTGTTTGATCTGCATTTCCCTGATGATTAGTGATAATGAGCATTTTTTCATATGATTTTTTGGGCATTGGAATTTCTTCCTTGTTGAAGTTTCTGTTCATTTCTTCTCACCATTTTTGATGGGGTTTGTTGTTTTCTTGTTACGTTCTACCAGTGCCTGATATATCCTGGATATTAACCCCCTTATTAGGTGAATATTCTTTCCCATCTGTGAACTGTCTTTGTATCTTGGTCACTGTCTCTTTTGAAGTACAAAACCTTTTTAGTTTCATGTAGTACCATATGTTTATCTTTGTTTCCAATTGCTTTGCTAGTAGTGTTTTTTGAAGTTGCCTTTAGCTTCAATGTTGTGGAGGGTTTTTCATATTTTCTTTGACATACTTTATGGATTCAGGTCTGAAATTTAGATCCTTAATCCATTTTGATCTGATTTGGTGCATGGTGTTAGACAGAGGTCCAAGTTCATTTTTATTTGTAGCTGCCTTGTTTTCCAAGCACCACTTGCTGAAGAACCTTTCCTTGCTCCACGTACGTTTTGCTCATGTATTGTGGCATACAGACTCTCAAAGTAATCTCTAATGATCTTTTGAATTTCTGTGGTTTCTGTTATGATGTACCCCTTTTCATTTCTGATTCTATTTTTTTTGGGGTTCTCTCTTTCCCTTTCCTTATAAGTCTTGCAAGTAGTTTGCCGATCTTGTTTATTTTTTTCAAGAACCAGCTCTTGGTTTCATTAATCTTTTGAACTGTTTTTTGGGGTTTCCAGCTCATTGATTTCTTCTCTATGTTTTATTATTTTCTTCTTTCTGCTTGCAAAGCTATTGACTTTCCTCTTAACATTGCTTTCACTGTATCCCACACGTTTTTATAGTTTGTGTCTTCATTTTCATTTGTTTCCAGGAATCTTTGATTTTTCCATTTATTTCTTCTATGATTATATGGTTGTTCAGCATTGAGCTGTTCAGTTTCCAGATGTTTGGCTTGACTCTCTGTTTTTGTGCGTGATTAACTTCTATTTTCAGTGCATCATGATCTGAAAAGATAATTGACACAACTATCTATCTTCTATCTTCTTTATTTTATGGAGGTTTGTTTTGTGGCTCAGCATGTGATCTCTTGGAAAATGTTCATGTGTACTGGAAAATAATGTGGATTTTTCTTTTTTGAGGGATGAAAAGCCCTGTAAATATCTATCAGCCCTCTGTCTTCCATTTCTTCCTTCCATGCCAGTATTTCCTTGGTGATTTTCAGTTTCATCACTCTATCAGGAGGTGATAGAGCAGTTGCAAATTTTGTTTTCATGTGGATAGGATATACTGTTAAGTATGTTTAGGCTGTTTGTGGAGTTTTTATGGTGTGTAAGGAATGTTGAATGCTACGTTACCTTGTACCTATATTTAGACTATTTGTTGACTAAGTACTGAGTCTCCAACAGCAATTGTGTAATCGTAAATATCATCTTTGAAGTCTATTAGCGGTTGTTTTAAGTATTTTGCTGGTCCCTAGTTGAGTGAGTATATATTTACGAGTGTGTTTTTCCTGTTATACGTATCCTTTAATTATGAAGAAATGGCCTTCACTGTCCCTTCTGACCTTGTTCAGTCTGAAGTCTATGTTGTCATATACTAGTATGGCCATCCTGGTCTTTTTTGGAGTTGTTTGTTTAGAGAATTGTTTTCCATCCTTTGACTTTGAGTCTGTGTGCACTCTTGTTATTCAGATGAATTTCTTGTAGGCAGAAGAAAGTTGGATTCAGTTTTTTAACCCATTTTGCCACTGTGTCTCTTAATTGGTGCATTTAGGTCATTGACATTGAGAGGTATTATTGCCATGGCATTTTTGTGCCATTTTCCTGAATAAGGTTGTTGTCTTTTGGGGTTTGTCTTATCTTACAGTAATTCCTTCAGTTGGTTTTGAGCCTATGAAGTTCCTGAACTGTTGCTTTTCCATGAAGTTGTGTATCTTTCCTTCAAGTATGAATGTGAGTCTATCTGGGTAAACAGTTCTTGGTAAGGCTTTCATTTCATCGAGACTTTTCACAATATCCCATCATTGTCTTCAGTCTCAGAGTGTTTCATCTGAAAAGTCTGCTATGAATCTTAGGTATGTTCCTTTGTATGTGGTTTCCTTCTTTTTACCTTGCTGCTTTCAGTATTCTATCTATGTTTTTTGTCATTCTAATTAGGAAGTGTCTTAGAGTATTATTATTGGTATTTCTTTTCACAGGTATCCTTTGGGCCTTCTAAATCTGTAGAAAGCAGTCTTTAATTCCAGGAACTTCTCATCACTATGGCTTTGACAGTTGCTTTTTCATCAGGATTTTCTTCCTGTCCCTCTGGGATCCCAATGATCCTTATGTTGTTCCTTTTGATTGCATCCCAATAATCTCTTGTTGTCTGCTCATTAATTGTGATTTTTTTCCTCAATTTTCTGATGTTGTCTGGAGAGTCTCTGTTATCTCCTCTTCGAGATAAGTAATTCTTTCTTCAGCAGTTGTTACTCTGCTATTGAGGCCATCTAGTGTTTTTTTCATTTCACCCATCACATTTTTAATATCTATCATTTCTGTTTTTATTTTCATTTGTATTTTACACATTTATGCTTTCATTTCTTCTTGTATTTTATTGACTCTGTTCTCCATGATTCTCATGAGCTCCTTATGCATTCTTAACAGTTCCTTGTGAAATTCCTTGTCAGGAAGGTTATATAGCTGATCTTAATTGCTTGGCTCAACTCTGCTAGTGCCTGCACTCATAGAGCTTGGAGGAGTTCTGCATTGTTTTACAATTACTACCTTTGACGGTTGCAAATTGTGTGTTTTCATGTGGATATGATGTACTGTTATGTATGTTTAGGCTGTTTGTGGAGTTTTTGTGGTGTGTAAGGAATATTGAATGCTATGTTACCTTGTACCTCTATTTAGACTATTTGTTGACTAAGTACTCTTTGAAATTTGGAGTGTGAGAACTATGATAATCAATGTGATAATCATAGACACACCTGAGGTTAGGGTGGGTGGGGTTTGAAGGGCCACAGGGGCGGGGGTGAGGGGTCTGACAGGAGACTTATTCCCCCTAGGTTTCCGGCTGCTTTCCCTGAACTTCCCTGGGTTTCTGGTGGGGGCATGGGACCATCCCACACTGTTATCACAGATGCAATACTTTAGGAAGATTGAACCAGGAACAGAATATGAGATTCTGACCAAAGTTGGTAAATAATATTCAAATGATTGCAGTATAGTAATAAGAGATGGAAGCACCTTATTGAGTGTGGTTTTGTCTATCTCTGACAAAATTTTGTAATAAAATGTTGCTTGATCTGGAATACTTTCCAGGTAATTTTCTCCTGAGAAGCTTATATCACATTATATTGAAATTCTTCTCACTACTAAATTAGTTGACAACAACTTATTAGTTGAAAAAAAAGTAATACATAATTCAGCAAACAATAATTAGATATTGAACATTGTGAAACATTGTAGAAACATTGCCATTTTATTAAGTATAGTTTCTAATGAAATCCCTTCACTTAAGTCAAATTTATTGCCAAGGGACCTTATAACACTATTTGTAATAAGGCACAGTTCCTCCTTTAACTATGATTCAGTAGAGTTGTAGTAATAGAAAGAATTGAATAGCACATAATGTGTGTGTGCATAAAGGGATAATAGAGAAAAGAAAAGACATAGTGTACAAGGTGAACCATATTACAAAAGAGTCACTTCAGTAAATCATGGACACAGGCAAAAAAATATTAAGGTAGCTTATTAATAATTAAATAGTTATTCAGGTGGTATATTCTAACATTTGTATATAAACTCAATTTAGTATTGTTCTACTCCCACCCCATGAAACAGCTTTAAATGAATCATAATGTTTCTATTAAAGATATGTTTGTTATTCTATCAATAAGAATTTGAAATGGCTTAAGAAGCAGGAAGGAATTTAGTGTCAACCTAAGTCAAAAACGTTTATGGTTATCAAGATATTAATAAATTCAGAATTTGGACTTGAACCAGATATAAGGTGAGAAATTATAACTAAACATGTGAAGTACTATTTAAATACTTGTTTAAAGTAAAATTTGAGAGGCCAGAGAAAACATTCAATACACTGAGTATGTACTCTGACAGAATCAAAGGCTTTCTTTAAATCAATGAACTTGAGACAGAGCGGCATCTTGTACTCCCTACAAACCTCAATGAGCTTGGTTACCATGTGGATATGGTCCATTATGCTGAATTCCTTCCAGAAGCCAGCTTGCTTGCATAGTTGTCCTTCATTTACTGTTCTGCCAATCCTGTTCAGGATGACTCGTGTAAACAGCTTATAGATGACAGAACACAGGCAGATAGGGGCGATAGTTCCCAATGTCTTGAATGTCTCCCTTCTTGAACACTAGAACTGTCCTGCTGATTTTCCATTGGGAGGGCACCTTGAATTTGGACAGGTATCATGTGAAGATCCGAGCTGGTGTATTGATGAGTACCGACTGCAGATTCTTCAGGCCTTAGGGTCTGATTTTGTCTGGGCCTGGTGCTGTTCCCTTCTTTACTGACGAAATGCCATGTGGGATTTCAGAAGGGAGAACATTGGGAATGGCATGTCTATCCTGTGGAGTTTTGTATGTGGGCAGGTGGACGTGGCTATCAATGAGATCTGAATAGAAGTCATGGATAATCTCCATTTCCTTTCTGGAAGATGTGATAGATCCATCAGGGCGTCCGAGGGCAGTCAGCTTGATCTTATAGTTTGCGAAGGACAGGCAGGCTGTGCAAATGCTTTTCCCGGCTTCTGCTGCATCTTCCAGTATTCCTGCTCTTCTGTCTTTAAGATCTTCTTTTATCACTTCTCTGCACCGCTTTGCAAGCTTGGACCTTAGCATTTGGTCGCCTGAGGCTCACACCTTGCCACGTTGGCGAATGAGCTCCAGAGTTTTTGAAGACAGGCGTCCTGGAGCGGTCATAGAAGACCTAGCCAAACAGGGTGTTCAAACCCAATACATCAAGATCCTTTGTGAGCTCTATTACGGATCCACCACCAGGATCTCACCATTCTACAAGGAAGTGGCCATTGATGTCAAAAAGGGGGTTCGACAGGGTGATACCATTTCACCAAAACTCTTCAGCGCCACTCTTGAGAACATTATGCGACAATTAGAATGGGCAGGAATGGGAGTGAAGATAGATGGTCGGCAACTACACCACCTCTGCTTCGCTGATGATATCATTCTAATAACACCAAACATTAGCCAAACGGCACAAATGCCGGCTGACTTCGACCGAGAATGTGGAAAGATAGGTCTACAGCTGAATCTAAAGAAAACTATGTTTATGAAAAATGAACTAGTTCCAGAGGCCCAATTTACTCTGAATGGAACAAACATCTCTGAATGCAGCAGTTATGTGTACCTAGGTAGAGAAGTCAACATGATGAAAGACCTAAAACCTGAGCTGCGCATGAGGAAGAGAGCAGCATGGAAAGCCTTCAAAGGCATCAAAGAAATATCTAAAAGGACAAAGAAGCTCCGGCTCCAGGCATATCTCTTTGACTCCACCTTTATTCCTGCATTAACATACGCCTCAGAGACCTGGGCCCTATGAAAGCAGGATGAGAATGCTATTCTGGTCTCCCAGAGAGGAATCAAAAGAGCTATGCTTGGAATATCACGCCTCACTCAAGTGAGTGAAGGAATCTGGAGTTCCGACCTCTGTCACTATTCCAGAATCAGGGACGCTGTTTCGTTTGCCAAGGCATCGAAAATCAGATGGTCTGGACATGTGATGTGATTTGGAGATGACCCCTGGACTAGAGCCATTACTGACCGGATCCCACGGGATGTCAAAAAATCACTTGACTGCCCACCTACAAGATGGTGAGACTTCCTTGTCAAGATCCTGAAGGAACGGTTTGAGGCTCTTCATATTCCTGAATCAATCAGATGACATTGGGCTACATTGGCACGTGATAGGGTCCAACGGAAATGTTACTTGCGCCTGCTCTAGCAAATCAATGAATAACGGGATTCAAGTGATCAAGTGATGTACTCTGACTTTCAGGCATACCGGACTTTATCCTGATCACCTTGAGGAGTGTCTCCCAAAAACAAAATTGAGAGTATCCCTACATAACTCCAAGGTGTGTCACTCAAAGCAAAATAAAAATTTATAAGAATTTAAATTTTAGGTTCTTTTGCTATGGGAATTGAAACAACTTCAAATTTCAGTAAATAATTTGCTAAGTACCATTTATTTTATTTTAATATGATTTACATATAAAACATATAAATAAAGCATACTTTTCATGCTATATGATTTTTGAATAAGTCATGTGTGAATTCATGAAAGATATGAAATTAATTTAACTCTTTCAATTAAAATATAACTGTAATAAATAGAATTTTATGTGACTCAATGTTTCAGGACTTTCTATAGTTCCTTCCCATGATATGTAAATAGAATATGTGAATATAATTAACTCTCATTTTATAATTTTATATTACATGATAATGTAATAAAATAATTTTTCAAGTTTTATTTGAGACAAAGTAGAATATTCTGAGGGATCTGGCCTACACTGGTAATCCTTTAATAAAAAACGAGCGAAACAAAAAGAGATACCATATTCATGTCTTAAAATAAGTAAATAGTCATGTTAAAGGTTGCCTATTGAAATCATATGGCAAGGACCTTTGTATGATCTTTGCATAGTAAGTGCTGTTAGGCAGTAAGAAAATAGTGCCCATGGCCCTATCATGGAAGTGAATTCTGTTAGCACCAGTGAATTTGAATGAGGATCTGAAGCCTCTGAGCAAATTATTACCACATACAATATCTTGAATTCTTCCTGGCTTGATCCTTCTGAGAAATTTAACTTATAATTTAAGTGTTTTTCTCTACTAATCTTTAGTTTGATAGGGGCCAGAACGATAGTCCAGCGTGTAGGGTGTTTTCCTTGCACACGCGGCAGGCCCATGCTGGTCCGGATTCGATCCCTGGCATCCCATATGGTCCACCGAGAACTGCCGGGGTAATTCCTGAGTGCAGAGCCAGGAGAAACCCCTGAGCATTGCCATTTGTTACAAAAAGAAAGAAAAAAAGTTTAATCTTTAGTTTGTTACACAGCAGTTCTCTATAACTCCATAAGTTTTAATTTGATACAGAGCAGTTCCCTATACATAATGATCATTTTATTAATAAGTTATGAATGAAATATTTTATTCTTGATCACTTGACATCCTGTTATTTGTGGATTTGCTTAAACAGGTGCCAGTAACATTTCCATTTGTCCCAGTGACATGCCAGTGACATCTGCTTGCTCCAGGAATATGAAGAGATTCAAACCATTTGTTCAGGGTCTTGATGAATAAGTCTGATCATCTTGTAGCTGGCCAGCCACGTGATCTTTTGACTTCCCATGGGATCTAGTCAGTAACAGCTCTAGTTCAGAGTTGTCTCCAAGTGACATTACATGTCTAGTACATCTGATTTTCGGTACCTCCGCAAATGAGACAGCATCTCACTATAGATCAACGACGGAGGTCGGAACTCTGGATTCCTTCTCTCACTTGAGTGAGTCGTGATATTCCAAGCATAGCTCTTTTGATTCCTCTTTGGGAGACCCAAATAGCATTCTCATCCTGCTTTTGCAGGGCTCAGTTCTCTGAGGTATATGTTAATGCATGGAGAACTCGGTTTGTTGCGTTGAAGAGATATGCCCAGAGCTGGAGATTCTTTATCCTTTTACCTATATCTTTGGTGCTCTTGAAGGCATTCAACGCAGCTCTCTTCCTCCTGCACAGCTCAGGTGCTAGGTTGTTCATCATGTTGAATTCTTGACCTAGGTACACATAACTGCTGCGTTCAGAGATGTTTGTTACGTTGAGAGTGAATGGAGCATCTGGAACTAGTTCATTTTTTCATAGACATAGTTTTGTTGAGATTCAGCTGT